>JASDQU010438553.1:36876-52863 GCA_032191745.1 Picea mariana
AGTTCCACCTTTTGATCATGAGACTCCCATTCTTTACCACCCATACTTTGTTCAGCATCACCTGTGCATCCTCTGAGGACATAAAAAGGAAACAAAACCATCCTTTTGTCAATATTAGGACCTCTGGTAAATATCCCAACACTGGTCACCAAGTATCTTCCTTCCATTTGTGTATATCCCTGGCCGCCATGGAACAATATTTGAATCTACCTACTAGTCCACGCTCAAAGTAAACTGCAACTTCATTCAGCTTGATATCCCTGCCAAGGGTTATAGATGGGTTTTATTTTTTGACCCTTCAAGCCTTTAAGCCAATATGTATCTTCTCCCCCCCACACTTCTAATATCAATAGTCTTGATAGNGATTCTAAAATGCTAGCTCTACTTCCCTTAACAAAAAAATAAGTCTTCTTCCCTTCTATCTCATATCTCACTCCGCGTATCCCTGCTACTATGCCTTGTAATAAACCATCTCCTCTAACCTCTGGCTCCAACATTGTAACCCTTTTAATCTCAGTACCACTTGTATATCTCCTCGCCGCTTCTAAAAGTGAGGTCTCTGTCTCCACCCTCTGATATGCACCATTTTCCACTACCCCTCCCTCCTCTAGATCCTTGTTACAGTGACTTCCCTCCAAAATCGTCCACCCAGAGTGTAGTTGGAGATTACTCGAAAGATCACATGTGCCTCCTCCTCGATTTGCTTCCCAAGCAAATAACTCATTGATAATCTCGATGTTACAAAAGTTCTTCGCTCCACACTCAAGTTCGCCACCTGTCCCAATGGTAGTGCGTTCCATGAACCCTGTCTCCATCCATCCTACCCTTACGTCATCTTTTTTTAATGACTGGCGGTACAGCCTTAGCTCCTCCCTGTACACCTCATCTGATTTTTGTTTGCACCCCTGACTCCACCAATAATCGTCTTCCAGGCCATATCCATCACCCTTAGCAGTTGTCGCCATTTAACCTAACACCTACCAGAACACCCACAATAAATGAGGCAACCCCTATTCTGACAACCTACCCCCATCTAAACCCTAGACACTCTAGGCCTTAACTCGACTCCTCTTCCATTTTCCCTGAGAGGCAATACACTCATACGCACAAAACCCAACCAAGGAGGCCTGGTTCGTTGTCCAGACCTAGCTTAACAATGATTTTTGAAAAATAATTATAAAGAATACATCAATATGTTTTTTCTTTTTTCATCGAAATCTAGCAACATAAATTTGGATAAAATCACAATTTTTTGTTGTTTAAATTGCGCTTGTGAATGTATAAATGGATTCAGCCAGTTGAAAAACACTTGAAGCATTATAATTTCACAGAATTAATCACTCAAATATGTAGATACAACAATTTCGAACCCGATTTCTAACAAATATTCTCAAAAATATCCCCCCAAAAAAGTCAAAATCTAGAATGCTTATACTAAAACATTAAAAAAAATCATTTTCATGTGTTTCATGGAAAAATAAATCGAATAACACTTATCAAACTCTTTTATACGCCTTTCTTTGATTCCAATAAATCAAACCAATAATGAATTAGTCTATTTTCAAAGAATATAATTAACAATCCATAAATTATTTCATGTGATCGAAAATGAAGGATGAGCTATCGTTGACATCAATAAACCACCCAATAATGGACCGAGTATTGTTGACTTTCATGCATTTTTATAAGAATTATAGAAATTATTTAATGTAAATGAAAAAAAGTGTGTTATGAAAACACCCCTTAGCACAAACCACTCGGACTAAACCCAATTGACATACTATAAAGAATACATTCATTATTATAATGAAATAAATAATTTATCTTTTAATTTTATTTAGTATTATTTTAATTAAAATTTTAAAATTATTTTTAAATGAAAAATACATTACTAATATTAATTTTCTTAGGTTTAAATTGTAACATTATGAAACTATAACGTAAAAATTAATAATATTATAAATAAATTTATTAAAATAAATAAAATTATTAAAATAAATAAAATCCTAAAAAAACACCAAAATTAAGAAAACACATTTTTAAAATTATTTAAAAAACAAAACAAACATAATTTAAAAGTATTAAAAGGGAAATCCTTGTTACATGAAATACAATGTATTTCATGTATCTGTTTTGAGACATTTTGTTAGTGATCCTAGACATGTGATTGATATGAGTTCTTTACAGGTATCGAATGAAGGTTCATTCACGGCGGAGCCAATCCGCATTATGGACCATCACATTCAACAACTACGACATCGAACAGTCGTTCATGTCAAGTTCCAGTGGGACAATTATAGTCCACACTCGACTACCTGGGAGGACGCATATGTTATGCATCAGCAGTTTCCGTACTTATTTGATAGATTAGACATAAAGATCTCATCAGATACTTTTATTACTGAATTTTATATACTGTACAACTTCGGGACGAAGTTTAAAACAAGAGGGGGTGTACGTAACATCACATTCCTGGAAGCACATGTTATTTACTTATTCTTTGAGGACACTTGCGTGCAAGTGATCCAATTATAGTACATTGTTATTTGTTGTGCATATGGATTCTTATGATAATGTTGATGGGTTATGATTTTAATGTTATTTGTTATACGTGTATTGACATATGCTATTGACGAGTTTCCCTGAGTGTGCAGGACACTTGACGGATTGTGGATGCCAAGGGCATCGATGGGCCTCCTTGGGCTCCGGATTGAGTCAAGGAGTGGATTGTATTGGTTTGAGTATTTTATTTATGCATATGTGACATATGATCGATTATAGTTTGATTTTGTATATGGGTCATTGATAGTGTTTCATTGATGGATGAAAGTTGACGATTTCTTGCTAATGTGACTCACATAAGGCGTAAAGGGGCCATGCACATAGACTAGATATTGAGGGAGAGGTGTGGCAGAGTCCCTGTCATAGCCTAATAGCACTCTCGTCGTGGCTTGAGTTGTAGGTTAATGATTTCCTAGTTCGAGAGGTCCATGATGTTGTGAGGGCAGACTGAGACAGTCACTCACGAAGATTTATTAAGGGTGTGCAATAAGGCTGGGTATTTATTCCTTAGAAGCCCTTAGTCTCTCACAAGGTCACCCGAATGGAGTGTTGACTCCAGGGGTTGTACAATTACCAAAACCAGTCAAGGGTGAGTGGCACCCTTGGAGCACAGAGTGCATCTTGAAGGGCACATCACGTAATAAAATTTGAGCCAATGAATCTAGGTGGCCTAGAATACCCTGAGCGAATAATTAAACCTTGTAAAATCCTTAGCACTATTGGATTAATTAATTAATTAAAGAATGAATTTACTAATTATAAACCCTAAATGAAGTCTAAGCCTATTCAACTTTGATCCTAAGCCTAAGTTCTTGTAGGAAGCTAACACTAAATTATTAACTAATTTAAATAAATTAAATGAAAAGGGAATGAAGTAAAACAAGTTAAGAATATAAAAGGGGGTGAATTATATTTAAAGATTGACATAAGGCACATGTGTGCAAGAAAATGTAAGGTGGGGAAGGGGTTTTAAATAAGAAAGAAATAAAGATGAGAGAATGTGTACGCATAGAAAGGAATCTAGAGTCTAGTTAACACTAGCCTAACTAGAGAAGAATCATATTCTTACTCAACTCAGATTTAGTAAGGCGTCAGTCATTAATTGAGAATAAGGGGAATAAAGAGACAACTAGGAGTGATTTAAGGAGTATTTTTAGAAAAGGTGAGGGAAATTGACTTAATTAAAATAAATTGAGGAATTTAATTGTGCATTTTGGGGAAAGGTTGACAAGTGTACGGGGGGAATAATTATAAATTAATTAATTAAAAAGTGAATTAATTGTGCAAGGGGAATGTGTCATTAAAGAAACTCATATAAAGAAAATGGAAAAGATGGGAAAGGGATCACATTGATTATGGGTAAATTTATGCTACAGAATTTTTTATTGGTTTTACTTGTGAGAGTTGGGTTACCCAACTTGAAAGAGAGTGGTGGATCTACCTTGCGGGGCAATCTCAGAGCTAGACTATTTTTTTTGTTTTCTCTACGTGGTCCCTTTGCGGCTCGGGGGGATAAGGGGGAAGAAGAGTACCCCTAGCATTGGTTGGGAGGTATCGGTGAAGTCTCCACAGTTAGCAAGCTGGAGGATAGAATGATTCCTATCATTGAAGAACATCTTCGAATCTTCGTCATCTTCGGTTACAGTACTTTTATTTGAGTTGAATTTGAATTAGTTAGATTTCGTGTACATCCCTTGGAAATATTGTCATAAACCACCATTCTATTTCTGACATTGATTTGGTAATTCCTTGACGAGTTTTGAGTAATAAGCACTGGAATTTGTATTTTTTGGATGGTAATGCCATTTACATTCACAACTAAGCCTAGAATTTTGTATTTCTAGATAGTATGTCATTTACCTTTCACAACTAAGCATCGAAATTTTGTATTTTCTGGATTAAGTTCGTGCTAGCTATCCTATATCGATTCGATGTGTCTCTGAGCGGATTAAAATTTTCATGGGCTCTTGCTTAACATTTTTAATTTGTCTTCACACCGCAATTTGGATTTATTTGACTGTCAGTAAATCTTCCATGGGCTCTTTCCCAAAATTTTTAAAATTTCATCACACCACAAATTGGATTATTTCACTGTCAACGAATCATCCATGGGATATTGCCCAAGGTTTTTAAGTTGTCTTCACACCACGATTTGGATTTACTTGACTGTCAGCAAATCTTCCATGTGCTCTTAGCCAACGTTTTTAAATTGTCATCACACCATGAATTGGATTATTTGACTGTCAGTGAATCATCCATGGGATCTTGCCCAACGTTTTAAAGTTGTCTTCACACCATGATTTGGAATTATTTGACTGTCAATAAATCTTCCATGGGCTCTTGCCCAACGTTTTTAAATTGTCATCACACCACGAATTGGATTATTTAACTATCATCGAATCATCCATGGGCTCTTGCCCAATGTTTTTAATTTGTCTTCACACCACGATTTGGATTTATTTGACTGTCATCAAATCTTCCATGGGCTCTTTCTCAATATTTTTAAACTATCATCACACCACGAATTGGATTATTTGACTGTCAGGGAATCATCCATGGGATCTTGCTCAATGTTTTTAAGTTGTCTTCACACCACGATTTGGATTTATTTGACTGTCAGGAAATCTTCCATGGTCTCTTGCCCAACGTTTTTAAAATGTCATCACACCACAAATTGGACTATTTGACTTTCAACGAATCATCCATGGGCTCTTGCCCAACGTTTTTAAGTTGTCTTCACACCATGATTTGGATTTATTTGACTATCAACAAATCTTCCATGGGCTCTTTCCCAATGTTTTTAAACTGTCATCACACCATGAATTGGATTGTTTGACTATAAGTGAATCATCCATGGGCTCTTGCCCAACATTTTTAAGTTGTCTTCACACCATAATTTGGATTTATTTGACTGAAAGCAAATCTTCTATGTGCTCTTTCCCAACGTTTTTAAACTGTCATCACACCACGAATTAGATTATTTAATTGTAAGTGAATCATCCATGGGATCTTTCCCAACGTTTTTAAGTTGTCTTCACACCACGAATTGGATTTATTTGACTGTCAGCAAATCTTCCATGGGATCTTGTCCAACATTTTTAAATTGTCTTTAGACCACAAATTAGATTTATTTGTATTTCAATGAATCATCCCTGGGCTCTTGCCCAACGTTTTTTTTAAATTGTCTCCACACCACGAATTAGATTTATTTGACTATCAGTGAATCATCCATGGGCTCTTGCCAAACACTTTTTTTAACCTATCATCACCACCACGAATTGGATTAATTGACTGTCAGTGAAACATCCATGGGCTCTTTCCAAACATTTTTTTAACATGTCATCATGACCACGAATTGGATTAATTGACTATCAGTGAATCATCCATGGGATCTTTCCAAACATTTTTAAACTGTCATCACCACCACAAATTGGATTAATTCATTGTCAACGAATCATTCTTGGGCTCTTTCCCAACGTTTTTTTTTAACGGTCATCACCACCACGAATTGGATTAATTGATTGTCAGTGAATCATCCCTGGGCTCTTGCCAAACGTTTTTAAACTTTCATCACCACCAAGAATTGGTTTATTTGACTGTCGGTGAAATTACCTGGGCTCCCTGCCAAACGTTTTCAAATCATCTTCACCATCATGAATTGGTTTAATTGACTGATAATGAATTCTCCTTGGCTCTTAGCCAAACATTTAAGATTGTCTTAAGCATCACGATTGGGTTCAATGCCTGGTAGAGAATTTATTGGGCTCCTTGCAAAACGTTGAGAGTGTTCTTCACCATCACTCGCTGTAAATAATTATTCACGAATTTAGAAATTAATGGTTGTATGATATAGTTATTTCTTCTTGACGCTCTGTAAAAGAAATAAACTTGTCTTCCAGTTCCGAATTTTGGAGCATTTCTAATTAAAAGGGTTTCCTTTCTTTTTGTGTTAAGAAAATAGTATCTTGTCACTTATTGTTATTAATAAAAAACACTCTTCATTTTTATGCCTATTTGCGGGCCCATGTAATGTAAACAAGTGAAGCCTAGGCCTATTGAAGATATCAACCAAAATATAAAATAACTATAAAACATTTAATTCGTACTGCCAGTGCAATTATTGTTCCTTACTTGCACAGTTGTCGCGATGTTTGTTCCCGCACCTTATCATAGATGGTATTTGCGTCAGTCATTTGAAATGCATTATTGTAGTTGGACTATTGTAGGAATGCATCATAGATGGTGATTGCGTCAATCAATTGTTATATGATATTGAAGTTGAATAATGCTTACACATGGTTGGCCTCCCTTTAGTTCCTTATTTGGTTATGTAATTAGCTTACTTTGCACCATGGAATTAAACTTGATGATTACTTTGTGCCATGAAATAAAATCGATAATCACTCTTGCGCCATGAATTAAATGTTGATGTATGATCGATTATGAATTTGATGACTCTTGCGTCATGAAAATAAGTTGATGATTAATCGTGTGTCATGAATTAATTATGTTGATGTATGATTTTGCATAAACTAGATACTCTTGCGCCATGAAAAAGTTGATGTATGGTTGTTTAGTAGTTAGATTTCTCTAGCACCATGTAATAATGTTGATGTATGACTGATAATCTAGTCTGGAGTTATGAGTTGTGTTGATTAAGGGATTTAGACACCTCCTTGTTCCTCAGAACAATCGCCAGCATTTAGACCTTAAGTGGTCAAAATAAATCAGATGAATCTTGGGCTTGAGCGTTGCTTATGTGTCCTGGAGGTCCTAACCATGTAGGATAGGTTGGGCAGGTAGTTCTTTATTACTCAGTGACATGGTTGATTATTTATTGTATTGCTTTAGTTGATCATGTTGTGTTGAATTGCGTCTCTCTTTATGTTTATGCGTTGATTATGCATCGCTATTAATTATGTTAATGTGTCGAATGTGTCGTTATTAATTTATGATGATGGGTGGCTTGAGATGTTATTAATTATGTCATGATGATTTTAACTTCCTAATGCAAATTTTTTTTTTACCTTTTATATATCATTGTTTGTTGTTGTAATGGAAGCGTCGTTACAACATCATCCTAAAACCATGATAAAAGTTATAAAAAAAAAATCACCTTATACTTAGCATTTAGTATCAAGAATAAAGTACATAAAACTAAAACCATGATAAAAGTTATACAAAAAAAACACCTTATAATTAGCATTTAGTATCCAAGAATAAAGTAAATAAAACATTAGTTATTTATTGTAATGTAATGGATGTGACTGTGATTGAGAATCTCATAATATATAAAAACAAAGACAATAAAACAATAAACAATTTATTGTTTATTAAGTGCACTGTAATGAATCAATGGCAGCTTCACACCTTCGTTTGACAGGTTTCGACTTTGAAAGTTTTCAGGTTTAGTTTTTTTATTAAGAGGTCGGTCTGGGAAGACTAGACATGGAACCTTCTTCCTTGTTTTCTTCCTTGTCTTCCTGTCAGAGTTCCCCTTCGGTCCCTGAACAGTACTCGGTTTCTCTTCTTTTTTGTCCTGTTCTAGTGACTGTTTCTTAGTGAGCTACTTTGTTTGACTGTGGTGTAATCCTTATTACTTGTCAGATCTTGTCCCAAGTTGGGACCCCTTGTTTTCTTCCTCGGTGTCCCATCAATGTCCCCCTTCGGTTTCTGAACAAAACACGGTTTATGGTCATTTAGATAGAGATCTCGTGACTGTTTCTTTGAGAGTTTCTACGTTTGTCAGTAGATTTCTCCTTTGGTTTTTTTAACTTTCTTTTAGAGAGGCTTTAGTAGCTCTGACCCTATGGACCCAGAAAGGAAGGTCGACCTCCTCAATGATATTGAATCTCTTATGAACCCGTCTGATGAACTAGAATGTCTTAGGGAAGGGGTCTTTAAAAATTCAGACATTGTAGGACAGCGAGAAGACTTTCCTACTTTAACTATTAACCTACCTTCTTTTTCTACTCGTGCCTCTGCTTCCTTACAGGTCCCACCCTCATTTTTTGCCTCGATCCCAGATGCTCTCCATACCACTGCTCTTTCTGGTGGTTTCCCGAATACTAGCTCCCATTTGAAACAGGGACTTTATGAGCATGCCTCATTTCATAAAAGAAATGCACTAAAGAATTCAGTGACTGACAGACCCATAAACACTCATTTTACTTCTAGTCAGATAGGGACTAGGAAAAGAGTATGGAAGCCTAATAAACGAGCATGAAGGATGGTTCTAGGTGACGATGTGGGACTCGAAAATACCTGCAGACTGTCTTTGTGTGGTTTGGTAGGTAGACTAGCTTACTCCTATCAAGCTGACAGTTCTGTATCAGACTGGGTGTTAACAAATTGGACTCCTATCCTCGGATATACTCTTGAGATAGTATATCTTACTAAAGGATGGATGGGATTCATCTGCAACACTCCGGAGGACATCTCTCTACTTTTGAACAAGTTATGGGTTCTAGGTAGGAGTAGCCTGATGCTGAAAAGATGGAGAATAACATTTGATCCAGAAACAAATAATTTTCAACACAGACATCTATGGGTTCATTTGTTGGGTTTTTCGTTGCACTTCTGGAATGAAGGGGCCTTTAAGGCCATAGGGAATACCTTGGGGCGTTTTATTGCTCTGGATTCTTCCTCTTTTACTAACCCTTCAAGGAAGATTGGGAGGATTTTAGCGAAGATAGATATTCATGCGGGACTCTCGGAAGTCTTAGACATTAATTGGTGAGGCCGACATTATAAACAAAGATTAGACTATCAGGGTATTCCTTTCATATTCAATTGGTGTCACTGTACAGGTCACCTTTGTAGAGATTGTAGGGGAAAAATGAATGAGGAAAAGTTTGAAGATACCTTGTTGCAAGAAGATCCTATAGAATATATGATGGAAGTGGAATCTCACATCGATGTTCCCGTCCACAGTCCAACAAGGTCTGGTTCGCCTTTGGAGACCTTAGACACTCTCTCGAGTAAGTAACATTTTTTCTGCCCTTCTCGTTTTTCCTCCTTAACCTTGTGGGAAAAGGAAGCCTTGGATAAATCAGGCATTTTATCTCATCCGCTTTATCGAGACTTTACTCAATTGGGAGGAGGATTTGTTTCATGCCCTTCTAATAGGCATACAAAGAAACTTGTTCAGGAAGTTGAAAAACCCTCCAATCGGGAGTCTGGTCCCTTTCGCTCAGTACCGTTTTCATTCTCTGTTCCGACTAGTGTTGTGATGTCTCCTAGTAATGTTATCATTGATCTAAGGTCGACTCTTTCTCCTTTCTTACCCCCTGTGTCTCCTTTACTCCCTAGCTCTCAACTGACTTCACCAAGGATCCTGGATTTTGTTCCCTCTTCCCCACAAACAGAGGTCCTTGAAACTGTTTTATTGCCTGGTTTTAGGGAACCAAAGGAGGAGGTTGCTGAACACATTTTAGCTCTTGACTCCTTGGTACCCATTGGAAGGGAGATTAAAGAAACTACGTTAATTCCTACTTACTTGGGGAAGAGGATTCTTAATCCTATGGGGTCTTCGGAGGCAACAAGCTCAAAGACCAAACCGGGCTGGGAAGGGAAAAATTTTGCATGGTCGAGGGGTATAGCCTTAGAAGTTTCACCGATTAAAACAAGAAGTTGCCAAAAAAATCTCTCACAAAATACTAAACAATCTGCTAAAATCTCTACTTCTTCCACTGACATTGGGCCTCTTAGAGCAATGAAGGCCCTGGCAAGGTCAAAGTAATGTTATTTCTCTCTCTGAATATTAGAGGGATTGGGGGCACTCTCAAATCTGCCTCCTTCCACCATTTGATGGATCAAATGAAGCCTGAGATTGTTTTCCTTCAAGAAATGTTGGTTTCAGCTCAGAAAGCTAGGGATTATTCTATTGTTTTCGACCTTCCTGGGATATTTGTTCAGTTAATTCGGTGGGCACTTCAGGAGGTCTTCTTGTAGGTTGAGAACCAAGTTTATTTGAACTGACCCCTTTCATCTCAGTGGGGGGCATCTTACTTACTGGTAGAAACATTTTAATTAAGTGAGAGCTTACTTTGTTAAATATCTATGGCCCTTGTACAACCAGGAAATCCTTCTGGAATGAAGTGAAAGATAGTGGTATTTTGTCGGTAAATAATTTGATTATGGATGGAGATTTTAATATCATTCTTGACTCTGAAGAGGCTTGGGGAGTGACTAACCCGGGTTTTATTGATGATTTTTACAAAGACATGTTTTCTTCCAAAACTATCATAGACATCAAACCGCCCAAGCTAGCACCTACTTGGCGCAATGGACGTTTGGGTAAGAATGTGATTTCTAGACGTCTTGACAGAGTTATAATTTTAGAATAACTTCTTTCAGATATTGGATTCTACAGGACATGGGTTGAATACTCATTTATCTCAGATCATGCACCCATTTGCATTCAGTTGGATTTTCCGGTGGAGTTTAAAGCATATCCTTTTAAATTTAACGACCACTAGAATGAAGAAAAAGAGTTTGTGGACATTGTTAACAAGGTTTGGAAAGACCCTACATTCCATACAAAAAGCAATTTTCAAATGAAAATTGTGTGGAAATTACAAGTTCTCAAAATTTGTACAAAGGAATGGTATAAAGAAAAGTTTAAAAAGTACAAAGACAGGTTGGTAGTTTTGGAAACTAATATCAAGCAACAAATTATAAATCAGACGGGGGAACCAAATAATCCAGACATTGTATCAACTTTGAGAAGTCTAGAAATGGAAAGGAATGATATTCTCCGTCAAGAGGAAGAATAGTGGTGCCTGCGTAGCAGATCCCTTTGGCTAGCTAGCGGCGACTCCAATACAAAATACTTCCATACTATGGCATCCCGAAACAGAATCAAAAATTACATCTGGGATATCAAAGGTGAAAATGGAGAGGTTGTCAATGAACAAGCCCTGTTAAAGAAGGAAGTTGCCTTATTTTTTTAAAAGTTTTATAAATCAACTCTACAGGATACTACTGAACAATGTAGGTTGGTCGACCTTTTCCCTCAAATGATTGATGAGGTGAATTCTCATGCTCTATACAAATCGGTTACGATTGAAGAGCTAAAATCTATGTTGTTCCACTTCAAAAAGGAAAAGAGCCCGGGTCCAGATGGTTGGACCGCCGAGTTCTTTACCTCCTTTTTTGACTTGGTTGGGGAGGATTTATTAGTAATGGTAGAAGAATCAAGAAAACTTGGATCCATTGTTGCAGGTTTAAATGCTACTTTTTTTACCCTAATTCCAAAGGCAAATAAAACTGAAACCTTTGAAGATTTCCACTCTATCTCTCTTAATGCAACTTATGTTATAAGCTCATTTCTAAATTAATTGCAAATAGGTTGAAAGATGTGCTTTCAGGATCGATCTCCACTAAACAATTGGGTTTTCTCAAGAGCAGGCGTATTCAGGATGCTATAGGCACAGCCCATGAGTCTCTTCACGGTATAAAAGAAAACAAATTTAAAGCCCTGATGTTAAAACTGGATCTAAGCAAAGTGTACGATTGCCTTGACTGGGACTTTCTCAGGCTTATCCTTCACAAAGTTGGTTTGGGGCTTCGGATGATAAAGTGGATAATGTCATGTGTCACCTCTCCATCCTTTGTTGTACTTATCAATGGGGAGGCTTCAGATTTTTTTAGAATTGGAAGAGGACTCGGAAAGGGCTGCCCGTTATCTCCTCTCCTTTTCATCCTGGTGATGGAAGGACTTAGCCTGCTACTAAAACACAGTTTTGAAGAAGGACTTATTTCGGGGATCAAGGTGTCCAAACTAACTAGAATTCTTCATCTCCTGTTTGTGGCCGATGTACTCATAATGTCAAAGGCTATCATAATGGAATGGTAAGTGATTACCAGACTAATAAGTCGTTTCTACAAAGCTTCAGGGATGACAGTGAATCAACGAAAATCCTCAATTCTTTTCGAAGGTATTTCAGAACTTGAGCTAAACTCCTTCAAATCTTTTATGCCTTACACCTTCAGCGCTCTATCTACTGGCTTCCGGTATCTAGGTTATGTCCTGAAGACAAGGTCATAGCACGCAGCGGATTGGGAGTGGCTGGTGGTTAGAGTATCAAATAAGATCAATCATTGGGGCACCAGATGGCTATCGTTGGGGGGGAGATTTATCTTGTTAAAATCGATATTGGAAGGACAAAATGTTTATTGGATGACCATGGAAGCCCTTCCCCGATTGATTTTAAATAAACTTAGAAAATTGATGTTTCAGTTTTTGTGGAAAGGACACATGGAATCTCAGAAGTACCACCTTTGCAGATGGGAGGTTCTCTCTAGACCGAAAAATTTTGGGGGTTGGGGGTTTCATAACCTACCTCTTTTCAACCTACCACTGAGCGTTGCTACTCTCTGGAGGGTATTAAACCAAAACAACATCTGGAAGAAGGTTATTAAAGAGAAGTATTTACATAACTCCTCGACCATCAGCTGGATTAGACACTACTCTCACCAACTTTATCCAACTTCTAAAATGTGGACAAGCCTAAGGCGTGCACTACTAGTCATAAATAACTGGCTTAGTTGGCTGCCTGGTTCGGGCATTCAAGTGAGTGTGGGCCGTGATAGGATTATGGAAATGGGGGACAATGCCTTCCTTTCTGAGGGACTTAGTTCCATTATAAAAGGAAGAGGAGTGTCCACGCTGGCGCAAGCTTCAACTGATACGAATTTGGTATCTGGTATTGAGAACTGGAAGCGTAGTGAGGACCTGGGTTTAATGGGAGAACAAGATATTTAATGGGATTTATTTACACTTGGACTTAGTCAAGCAAGGTTTACGCTTCAAGAAGGTGAAGATGACAGACTTATATAGAGCGGAGGTGACTCATCTGGCAAGATCACTGTCACGAATTGCTATAATGCAATAATTTCACTTTAGTCATTTTCGGTCCTGACCGGGTGGAATATTAAACTCTAGAGGTGGAAAATACAATTAAAAATATTACTTTTTTTTCTGGCTAGCGACAGATCACAGCATTCTAACGTGAAAATCTTTACAAAAAAAGGGGTGGATGGGTCTGGGGATCTGCTATCTTTGTAGAGTGGTCATTGAAGATAACGATCACCTATTTATTCACTGTCATTTCACAAAGGCGGTCTGGATTTCATGCCTTGCAGCCCTGAATCTGAAATTGGACTGGAACGGTCAAAATCTAAATGATTCTATGGAGAGTTGGCTGCAGAACAAAGCCGCGCCAAAGAAACTTCTTGTGTCAATTTGTTGGTTCCTGTGGAAAGAGCGCAACAAAGCGCTTTTTGAAGGGAAAGATCCCTCTACCAATGTCGTTGTCCACATAACATTAAATTGCCTTTCCCGCAAACATTCAGAGTGTAGGCAGAATACATTAAGATTGAGTCTGATTTCTCGTGTAAATGGATACACGATGTCTTTCTTCGAATAGGCATCCATTAATGGGGGAGCAATGTGTGGGGCAGGGGGATCCATGAAAAGACATTTTGACCCAGATATTAGGTGGATCTTCAATTGCAGAGCAAGTTCCAATACGAAGGCTGAGTTAATCGGAGTGTGAGCAACTTTTATTATGGAAAAAATCTTGGATATACATCATCTTTAGATGTTGGGAGAATCCAAGGTGGTTATCAAGTGGCTGCAAAGAAAGAGCAATCTACACGCTACCAAAATCAAAGGTTGGAAATGCAGAGTTCGGAACTTGGAGAAAAATTTCCAAGACGCCTTTTTTCAACACATATGTAGAGAATCTAATGAAGAGGCCGATATCTTGTCTAAAAGAGCTCTCAAATTGCCTAAAGGGAGATTGATATATTTCAATTGGGACAGTGAAAGGGAAGGGTCACCAAATTTTTTATTTTTATTTTTTTAATTTGAGGAATTGTTCCATTGTTGGGTTTGACTATTTTTTTGCTTTTATTTCTGGTTTGAGACCTTATGCCTTGGTTATGGGGGTAGCGTTATTTCCTCCTTTTGGCCCTGAGTCTCTCTTCAGTTTTGAGAAGCTTCGATTCATGTATTAGATTGGTGGGATAAAGACTCTCACAAGTGAGGATTAGTCTATAGGATCGATCTATCCTGTAGCTTTGCCTTGTCGATGTAAAAAAATTATATCAATATAATTTGAGCTATTTTTCTTATGAAAAAAAGGGTGCATTGTAATGCAAAGTGAAATGTATATCCAAATAAATGTTAATGTGGCACCATATCCATTTGCTTACTCGTGAGTTATCTTATCAGGAGGTAGATTTGGTTCTGGTTCGTTACTAAAATCTCAGTTACATTTGGAAAAAGAAGCAAGTTGTATTAATTTTTAATGAATTAACTTTTAATGAATGGGACAAATATGAAAAACATAACTATATATAGATATTTATCATCGATCATACTTTTACTTGAAAGTTCTTTCATATGTTATTTGGTTTTTCTTACAATCAATCTAACAATGACTTTTGAAAAATAATTAAAAAGAATACATCAAATCAATATGTTTTTTTGTTAAAATCTAGCCATATAAATTTAATTTTGTTTTGTTTAAATCAATCTAATAATAACTTTTGAAAAATAATTAAAAAAAATACATTAAATCAATATGTTTTTTGTTAAAATCTAACAATATAAATTTACACAAAATTAAATTTTGTTTTGTATTGTTTAAATGTATAAGTCAATTGAAAAATCTTTAAAGTCAAACAAATATTCCCAAAAATATTTTTAAAAGTACAAAAATAAAATACTTATACTAAAACATTAAACAAAAATCATTTTTCATGTGTTTCATGGAAAAATACATCGAATAACACTTATCAAACTCTTTTATATGCCTTTCTTTTTTCCATGAGAAATTAACTCGATTTATATTAGAGATATAAATCATTTACATCACTGTCCAGATTGGCACTAGCAGCCATTACAATTCGTCCCGGAGACCCAGCCGGAATAGAACTCAAGACCTCCTCCCAACATGGAAAAAGGTCTTTACCAACCACACTGTCTCACGGGACTTTTTATATATGCCTTTCTTAATTCCAATAAATCAAGCCAATAATGAATCGAATATCGCTCACTTTGACTTTTAGTCTATTTTCAAAAAATATAATTAACAATCCATAAATTATTTATAAGAATCCATAGCATATTTATAAAAATTATTAATTATTTAATTATTTAATATAATTAACAATCCATAGCATATTTATAAGAATTATTAATTATTTAATTATTTAATATAATTAACAATCCATAGCATATTTATAAGAATTATTAATTATTTAATTATTTAATATAATTAACAATCCATAGCATATTTATAAGAATTATAGAAATTATTTAATGTAAATAAAAAAAAGTACGTTATATTTTTTTTTATAAAGCAAGACACACGTAAATGTCAAAGGAAAGATGATGTCGAACTCAATTGAATG
>JASDQU010438553.1:56813-68126 GCA_032191745.1 Picea mariana
GTTGTAATTTGAAGCTTGAAAAAAAGTGTTATTATTAGTGTCGTTTTTCAATTAAAAGGTTGATTTTAAAGTTTTGGTTGCAATGGTGTTATTTGTTAAGGCCATGGTTTCAAACAAGTTCCAATTTTAATTTTGAAATAAAAGTGTTATTGGTAGCACCACTTTTTGATTCAAGGATTGATTTTAAGTTTTTTGTTCACAACATTATGAAGATTTAATGTCATGATCGCAAAATGTTGTAATTTTAACACCCTCGCCCCCTTCCTCCCCCCAACTAAAAAAATGGATGATTTTGGGAGCACCACTCTACAATTTAGAGGTCGATTTAAAGGATTTTGTTTGCAACAATATGGGGATTTTTTTTTCAAAGGAAAAAATACTTATATTAAAGAATATAATTATTCTGTTCCGTGACTTTCAGAAGTACATATCTCTCAAAACATTTTATGATGTCACATAGTCTACATGTTACAACTTATCATATCTCTCAAAACACTTTATGCTTCCACAGAGTCTACAGATTACAACTTATCATATCAGTCCTACAGAGCTAGAAAGGTCTATAATATACAGTCACCAGAATTAAATATTACATCTTCTTTGAAACAGTTCCAAAATAATAGTAAAAATTTCCAATCATCTGTATGATTAACCGATGTTTATTCTGTCAAAAATATTTGCATGTCCTTCAATTCTTGATGCATAATATAATCCATCTTCCTCAAGAGATAAATCTTCTTTTGAAAGTAGATCAGCTTCCATGTTGAAACCTATGTATATATGTTGAATTTTAAGATGTGTAAATTTCCTATTGAGATCTCTTATCTTTCTCATCCATGGCTGCAAATAGACCACCTAAAGATTATTTTCATTAGTAAAGGTCAGTCAATAATCACTTTTGAATCACCTACCAATTACAACCTTGTTACCTTTTTATAATATGCAAAAAATAATATACACCACAATGCTAGTAATTCTACTTTGGTATTAGTGCCATTGCCATAGTTCATTTTGATTCTAAAAGTACCCAACACTGGACATTTTAATACAGCTCCTGCTCCACATGTCTCACCCCTTGCTTGTGAAGCATCATAAAAAAAAACCACAGCCAGATCCCAAAGAAGTAAAGGTAGTCTATCAATCCTCTTATCCGTAGTGGCATGTCCTATTCTAGTTTCTCCCAAAACCTGTAGAATATTAGTACATAATCTGTCCCTATTCAGGGGTCTATCTTCAAAAATAACAAGATTTATGTGTTTCTATATCTCCCAATAGATAAGACATGGAATTTCTAGTTTTTCTCCCTTCCTTCTTTTCCAATTTAGTAAACAATCACTAAGTTGTCATCCTTCCCATACACCATCCCACTTTAATACCTTAAGCATCAAATACCATATATCTTTAGTAAAGGTACATACTACAAATAAGTGATAAGCAGTCTCCTCACAATTCCCACGGAGAATACATCTGTTAGGGCCATGATAACCTCTTTTTACTAAGTTTTCCCAATTAAGAATTCTTTGTTCTAACAGTAGTCACATAAACATTTTTACTTTTAATGGAAGCTGCCATTTCCAGATATCATTATACCAGAAAACAAGTTCAGTCTCTACAACCTCCATCATTTGAACCTCATAGGCTTTCTTTGCACTTACTTGGCCACTTTTGGTATCCCAAGACCACATTAATAAATCTTTGTCTTTATTCAGTTCAATACCCAAATTGACTAGGCCTTTCACATAGTTATTCCATTCATATTTTAAGTCTCCTTCCAATCCTAACACCTCTTCCTTTATCCACCCTGTTTGTCTAGAATTTTCCAAATCTATTGTTCCTACTTGTGCCAAAAATTCAAATCCTAGGTCCTTAAGTTTTGAAATAAGATTCCTTGAGAGTTGATAAAAATTGTGTGACCCAACCATGGGATCAGAACCAATTCTGCCATCCCTTCCATCACCTGGATTCCAGACTAGCCACTCATTTAGGATATTTAAAGAGAATGTGAGGGCCCTCCAAATATTAGAGCCACCTAGCCACCTTATGCTTCCTTGCCTAAGCCATGTAGCCACAGACTTCTTCCTGATATATTTGCTTACAATTATCTCTGCCAAAGCCTAGGTACCATGAGACACCTCCACAAATGTTTTGCAGCAAGTGCTTTTCCAAAAGTGTAGATGTTTTTTATACCCCCCCCCCCCAAGCTTTTTAGGTTTAGCTATCTTATCCCAGCTTATCAAGTGTATGCCTTCTATTTCCTTTTTTACAGTCCACATAAAATTGAACATTCTCCTTCTGATAATATTGAGTATACTTTTTGGAATCTTAGCCAGAGAGAGCCAATATACAAGTATACTTTCAAGTACATCTTTCACCAGTGTCACTCTTCCCCCTAAGCTTAACCATCTTAGGCTCCAATTAACAATCCTTTTCTCAAAATTTCTCACCAACCAATACCAATCAACCTTATTATAACAGTTGGGTTTAAGAAAAAAACCAAGATACTTAAACCCCTCATCTATAGCTTTAACATCATAAGGCAAAAAGTCCTTCAATAAAGCTATATCTTTTGTTGACCAACTAGCTTCAAGAAACATTGATTTCCGTGGACTAAAATCCATTCTAGTGGCTTTACTGAACAGTTCTGATAGGTCCTTATATAAAATTCACTCACCAAGCAAGCCATTTCCAAACAGAATAATATCATCAACAAACATCAAGTGAGTAATATATAATCCTCTAGCCACCAGAATCCCTTCCAAGTTCTTATCTCTAAGTTGTTCCTTTATAGCTCTACTTAATCCTTCCACAACAAGAAGAAAGAGAAAATGGGATAATGGGCACCCTTGTCTTAGTACCCTTGAACTTTTAAAGAAATTTTTGGGCTTGCCATTAATTAAAACAACAAATTTTGCAAAGGTTACACACTCCATGATCCAATCAGTTGCTTCTAGGCTCATTCCCACCTGTAAAAACACCAATCTTAGGAAACCCCAGTTAACTATGTCATATGCCTTTATCATATCTAGTTTAATTACCATAGCATTGATATGTTTAACCTTGATACTGTGTAAAGCTTCCTGAACAATACCAATGTCATTAGTGATTTGTCTGCCCTCTAGAAAGCCAAATTGTTCCTTTGATATACCAAAGGACAGTAAAGATTTAATTGTGTTGGCAATAATTTTAGTAATGATTTTATATAATGGGTTGCAGAGAGCTATGGGTCTATAATCCCCAAAATTTCCCGGGTTCTCACTCTTTGGAATCAGAGCAAGAAAAGTTGCATTCAATGCACCAATAACCTTACCTTTTTTTCTTGATTCTTCAACCATCTCCACTAATTCATCACCTAGAATGTCAAAAAAGCTAGAAATAACTCTATTGTCCAGCCATCTGGCCCAAGAATTTTTTAAGTTTTAAATCCTTTTAGAATTGATAAGACTTTTGTTGTAGTTATATGTAAGGTTAGTCTTTGACTAACTTCATCTGTGAACATCCTAGGATAATTCCTTAATATAGCAAGTTGTTCAGTAATGGCTAGATTAGGGTGGGCCAAGAAAATATTATGGAAAAATCCAACTGCTTCCTTTTGTAAATCTTCAGTTCTAGTTATCATTGTCCCATCCTCCTTAAACAACTCCCAAATAGTATTGATTTGTTTCCTAGAGTTTGCATAGGCATGGAAAAATTTAGTATTTCTATCACCTGATGCTAGCCAGTTTAGACGACTCTTCTGTCTCCAGGTTCCCTCTTCTTGTCTCAAAAGTACCAATTTTCTTTTCTCTTTTACTGCAATCATCTCTTTTTCTATCCCGTTCTCAAATCCACCCGGATGATTTAAGTAACATATATCTAATTCTTCCTCCAGCTTAACCAATTCCTCCTTTGCTTTTAGCTTTTTCTTTTTTCCTCGGTTAATCATCAAAGTCTTGAGTAACTTTAGTTTCTTTACCATTGACTCCATAGGATTTAAGGACTCTGATCCCACCAGGCCTGCCTAGTTGGATCTGACTAAATTTACAAATTTTGGCTCATCCAACCAAATAGAATTAAACTTGAAGGGGAAGTTGACCTCTCTAATATCTTTTTCCAAGTGTAGAATAACTGACATAAGATCATAAATCTTTAGATTACACACTACATATCTGTATATATAACCTGTATTCGCAAGGTCCTCAGAAATCAGAAATCGATCCAACCTCTTGGAAATATGCTCTTATCCTCTTCTACCATTTCTCCGAGTAGGCTGCAATTTTAAGGGTTCAATATCCACCAACCCCTGCTCTTGCAACAGCTTGCTGAAGAATGGTTGTAAAGGATCTACTCTATTATGTTCACCCCACACCTCTTTGAATGAGGTGGTAAAGTTGAGTTTGCCCCCCAATATTATATTTTGATCATTGAAAATACCATCCTTCTTGATAGTCTCCCAAAATACCTCTCTGTCAATATAAGGACCGTAGCAGTTGATCACCTTCAAATTTCTGTCAAGGTCTTTTACACATCCCTCCAGCAGTATCCCTGCATGAATCAAGTAAGTGGAAAAGTCTGCTTTCCTTGGGTTCCATGCTAAGATCATCCCACCAGAGAGACCTATGGAATCCACTCCACAAAAATGCCAGTGTGGAAGCAATTTAACAAAAAGTTCCCTTGATTTTTTCACCCCTACCATAGTTTCATGTATAAGAAATACATTTGGTTTCACTAAGTCTAATAGTCTTTTTAGGGCTAGGTTCTTGAAGCTACCCCCCACTCCTCTCACATTTAAAGTGACCACAATCATTTTTTTACCCTTGCGAGGGATTTTTTTGCTCTAAGCGCCCTCGAACCATCAACCATTGTGCAACAATTAGACTCTTCAATCTGCTTCACATTCACTAACCTCCTAGAACTTCTAGTCTTTAATGGAAAGAAGTCCATTTCAAGACCTCCACATACTACCCCTTTTGTCAATGAGTCCTTGTCCCCCGGCTTGTGTGAAGTGAAATTCAAAGAGGTCACCTCTTTACTCATTTTACCCATTGGCTTTTGTGAAAACTCCCCTCCATCATAAATCAACAATGTTATTCTGGTGAGGATCTCTCTGTAAGATGGAACATGGTCAACAATATCTTCATCTATCTTCGATAGTACAATTGGTTGATTTCTTTTTCCACTACTCTGTTCTCTCGAACTTATAATATCCCCTGAACACTTGTGGAGACTCCCCTTCCCCTGCTCCACTACACCAGAAAATGGCCCAACATGAAGAAAGCCATGAAAATTAGTACAATCTAAGCTCATGGGATCCCCTACCTGAGCTTCAGACCCTATGTTTTTAGTAAATTAATCTAAAAAGAGACAGTTTAAAGTCTTGGCAGGTTCTAATCCACTTTGTGGTTCAACCCCAAAAACGTCATCTTCCAAACTCCCTTTAGTAAGGAGCCCTACCGAAGATATGCTCCCCTCTCCCACCAGTCCCCCACTAACAACTCGTATCTTAGGCTCCCCCAAAACCCCCAGGCCTTTACACTTTCCTTCTCATCAAAATGAATCTGCTTCCCCCCGGACACTAAACTCACAGTTGTCACTAAACCCATTTCCCTCCCTCTGACCATCCTCCCTTTGGGGTATATGGATTGCGAGTCTACCTCACTTTCCTTCAAAATCAATTGTATAAAGACCGCACTTATAGGTGTTAAGCCCACCCCCATACCCTCTAAGGATACACCGAATGTAGTGTGGGACTTCATCCCTAGCATATTAATATGATTCTCCTTCCCCCCCGACGCTAAACTCTTAGCTTTCAATAAACTCGTCTCCGTCTCTATGACCGTCCTCCCTTTGGAGCATGTGGACTGCGAGTCTACCTCACTGTCCCTAAAAAAATGGAAGCAATGAGATCGCACTATCAGGTGATATACTTGCTCCCATACCCTCCAATGATACTTCGTCTGCAGTTTGTGGCTTCAATCCTATATTAATAATGCGTTCACTTAAACTGGCAAAAGGAGAAAAATTAACAGAAGGTATGTAATAATTTGGCTTACCCATAGGTGTATCGCTTTCCAAAGTCGAGGTAAGATTTTGCTCAGACCAGTCAAAAATATTTTTTGCAGGTGTATCGCTTTCCAATGTCGATAAGGTATTGTGCTCGGGGTAGTTAACATTAAACTTCTCTGAATCCGCAATGCCCCCTTTGCCAAGATTCGCCTTACCATCAACAACCACATCTAATCTTTGCCCCCGACATTGATGTCATAAATGTCTTGTACTCTTGGAATCAAAGCACCTAAATGGTACCCCCATGAAGTCCAGACGTTGTAAAACCACCATCCCTTGCCACTCTAGTTCTATTTCTACCGGTAAGCCCGCATACAAATCCACCTCCACCAGAATTTTACCCATGCGTCTGTCGGAGCCAGACAATAGTTTTGGATCTGCGCTTAAAAACTTTCCTATCGCATCACCTGTCACCTTTAACGCTTCCATATTCCACAAGAAGAGCGACCATTCGGGCAAAAGAACCCAAAGGTGTCTAAAATAGATAGATTCTTTCTCTGGGTTAAAAGCGCAGTGCCACTTCTTAGTCATAAGACTTCCTCCCTTGACTAGCCACACCTTCTTATGAATTCTCTCTGAGTCCTCCATGGTTTTAAAAACGAAGCAATACCACCCTTTGATACGACCATTGTTATAAAAGGTTGTAAATTTAACCCCTAATTTTAAAACAAAAATTAACATTAAGGGACTTAAGATCATGGTTGGAAAATGTTGTAATTTTAACATCGAAAAAAAGGTGATTCTATGAGCATTACTTTTTTAGATGGGAGTAAAAACAACCACTAATTGTGACCTCTAGAAAATGAGAACTCTAAAGGGTTCTCATCAAGTTGGTAACTATATTAAGAGAGATAGTGCATTAATTGAAATAAAATACAACATTGCATCCTAAAAAATATGATGTGAGAAATCCCAACACATTGAATATTGTATGTACCCTAAGAAATCTAGTGCGGGAAATCCTCAAAAAAAAATTAGGATTGTGTCATGCTCTTTTTTTCTCAGATATACAATGCAAGATACAAAGAAAGATGGATTCATAGTTATGGATCTATAATAGACATTGTTACATATGAGTGGTTGCTACAATGTCTTCTTCTTCCTCTGTTCTACTAAAATATCTCACTCATTTTCTTTGTGCAACTATGGAACTATGAATCATTACAATAAGAAGGAAACCTCTCTCCTTCCTTCTAGTTCAATATTTAACACGTCTTAGTAGTCATTTAGGGTTAAGGTTATGATTTTATGTTTTGGACAATGCTCTATAATATTATTAAAAATCTATATGTGACTAGCTCTCATGTGTGAGTAATTAGAACTGATGTGACATCCACTTGGTATTGTAATGGTCAAATCATAGGTTAGCTTGTGGGGTGCATAATCTCCTCATACAAACTCTTATTGGGGTTCTCTTTGACCATTGGAAAGGTATTGTTGAGATAACATAGAGGGGTTAGAGTTTTGGCCCCCAAAATGGTTGTTTAATGCCCAAAACAATATTCAAAGGTTTTAAAACCCTTATTCAATAGAATAAGATATTCCCCTAAGATGGATTGGACAAGATCATGACCTTGATTTTCCATCCTTTAAAGTACCAAAACATATGGTAAATAATATAATGATCATTTTTTTATAAACTTGAGGATAAAAGTTTTTAAACACGACCTTAAGTTGTGTGTGATATATTGATTCATTCTATGACCTTAAGTTGCATGTGAATTATTTATTCATTCTATGTTGTATACAGATACATGGCATTTCTTCATGAGTTTCATATGGTATAACTTTGGTTTCATGTATAGATTATTGTGCTACCATTCATCGAAATGATTATGTGTAATTGTCACATGTTGTATGACACCAACCAACAACATAGTTAATAATATGATGATAACCCTCTAGAGTTCTCATTTCTTTAGAGGTCACATTTAATGGTTATTTTTACCCATGTTTCAAAAGGTGGGGCTACAAATAGCACCATTTTTTCAGTGTTAAAATTACAAACTTTTGTAATCATGACCTTTACTATTGTTAATTGTACAAACCTTAAAATCAACTCCTAAATACAAAAGTGGTACTTTTTCACCCTATTGTTTTTTTTCAAGTTTAAAGTTAAAACTCATTTTAGACCACAACCTTAACCACCGGTATTCTTGCATCCAAATTCTTAAAATCAACCCCCAAATTTAAAAGAGATGCCCACAATAAAGCCTTTTATTTCCAGGTTTAAAATTGTAACATTTTTTAAACCATGGCTTAAAAACTGGTACTGTTGTGAATAAACTCACATTTCTCGCCTTCGCTTCTCCATTATGCTTTCCTGTTAAAAAAAATACATAATGAAAATCCAAATTAAATAATAATAATAATAGATAAAAATTAAAAACTAATTTATAAAAAAAAAACATATGTAAAATAACATAACAAAAATATGTAGTATAATGGGGGAGGAGATTCTCAAAATATCCACACCACCATCCCTAGCCTTTCCCATCCCTTAAACCCACCACAATTTTTATAATCACCCCCCTTAGGGGGAAAGGGTGAGAGATGGTGTTGAGGCCATTCCTAACACGTTAAATAGCAATTTTTTTTATGTTTTTTTAATATGTTATTAAAAAAAATCTGAGTTTTTATCAGTTTTTTTTTATTTTTTTTTTATTTTTATGTTTTATTATTATTATTTTTAATTAGTTATTTATTTGTTTATTTATTTTTAGGTTTAAGTACTATTATTTTTAATTCGTTTTTGTTTTTAAGTAAAATTTGTTTTATTATTAGGTTTAATGTTTTTCGAGCACATAAACAAAATTCTAAAGAATCGCAAGTAATCACTTACCCTCTTAAGGTTCGATAGATCAATTTGGTCTTAGTGGAGGTTAATAATCATCATCATCATCATCATCATCATATATGTGTTGGGGTGAGATATGGTGTTGAGGCCATGTCTAACTCATTATAGCAAATTTATATATATTTTTAATATGTTTTATATATAAATAAATAAAAACCATTAGTTTTTATTAGTTTTTTATTTTTTTAATGTTTAATTATTTTTATTTGTTTTTGTTATTTTATTATTTTATGTTTAAGTATTATTACTTTTAATTGGTTTTTGTTTTAAGTAAAATTATATATATGGGTGTGTGTGTGTGTGTGTGTGTGTGAATGATGACAATGATGATTAACGTCCACTAAGACCGAATTGGTCTATCGGACCTTAAGAGGGTAAGTGATTACTTGCGATTCTTTAGAATTTTATTTTTGTGCTCGAAAAGCATTAAGAGAATCTTTCCAAGATCACCATACTTTTGTTGAGTTAAGAGGTTAGGAAGGTTGGTAGTGTGACAAATATTTTGACAATGAGATCTAATATGGGTACAGGTTGGACAATCTAATAGAAAGTTTTTTTTATCTTCAACCTTATTAGTGTCACAAAGGTGACACACTCTTTCATCCCATGGCATTTTAGGAATTGACAAACACCCAATTTCACTATGGAGCTCGTGAGAATTTGTTCTTATCTTAGCAATGTTTTTTTTTCTTTACACTTGGAAAAATAGATAGATAATTTTGATCTTCTAGATTAGGATTGATTACATCCTTATAATACCTTAGTTTTCTTTTTCTCTCTAATTCTTTATCACACCACATTTTCTCCTTAAATTTTAATTTGACGTTTTTTTTAATAGTAACTTTATTATGCAAAATGGTGTCTTCCATTATTCCCCAATAGCTTAGCCAAGATCGGGCATCTTTATGCCATCCTCACTTGAGTCGATGGTGGTTATGACTCGATTTTGAAGCAATTTTAGGAAGCCTCATTTTCCATGTTGTTTAAATTGTTCTTATACATTAGGTATCTAGTCATAGCCATGCTCTCAATGGGGAGAGGCTTGTTTCTAAGAGAAGGATGGGATAGGGCGTATTTCCTTTAATTTTGAGATTATAGGTTATAAAATACTTTTGTATTTTCTCCATCTTTCTCTAGGATTCACAGGAGATACTACAGCCCCATACTTCACATCCATAAAGAATAACATGTGTAACAAGAGTCTCAAAGAGGAGTTTCTTCTTATCCCAACAACACAGATCAGTTGATTTACAATTGCTTCCAAGCCCATAATAAGCTTTCCATCCCCCAATAATCCTTTTCTCAATGATATAATTCCAATTGAGCTTGTGGTGAATATCAATTCCAAGATATTTGTATAAAGTCACTTCCTCCAAGTTGTTGTTGTCATATACGAAGGTATCATAAGAGATCTTATTGGATTTAATAATAGTGGCCTTAGTCTTATTAGTATTAATAGTCATACTCTTATTGGAGCAAAAATCCTTGAGGATTCTTAGTTGGTTTTCAATATCATGGGGACTCCTTGCCATAAGAATGATGTCATCAACATAAAGAAGAAGATTGATGACTATACCAATGTGTATGCCAAAAGGGGTAGGGGACAAGGGACAACCTTGTTTGACTCCGATATTGCAGTTAATCTCTTTTGACCAACCCTTAGTGTTTTTAAACGTAGCAATAACGTTCTAATACATCCTTATTGCAATAGCTCTCTACTTGAGAGACACTTTTATCTCTTCCAACCTATTCTGAAGGTTTTTCCTAGGAACCATGTCAAAAGCTTTTCTAAAGTCAACAAAACAACAAAAACAATTGGTATTAGTATTGCGGAACTCCTTTGCAATGATCCTAAAGGTAACAAGATGGTCCAAAGTTGAATGATATCTCCAAAACTCGGTCTGGCCTTTATCTCTTTTATTGTGACTTTCTAGCCAAAGGCTAATCTTCTTTTCCAAAATAATTTCATAAATCTTGGCTAAAATTGGGCTAATCATAATGGTCCTATAATTAGAGGGAATGTTTCTATCCCCATTTTTAAAAATAGGAACAATGAAGATTTGTGTCCAGGTTTAGGGAAGCCCTGCTTGACTGCTAAATTGAAGAGCTTGTGTATGTGAGGGATAAGGATTGACCCTCTGATTTAAAAAATTTCATCTTGGTAGCCTTCAATGTCCTTAGCTTTCCCATTTGCAAGTCGCTTAACCCTGAACTCTATGTCATCTAAAGAAAAAACTTATTCCTTTGTAGGGACAATAGGAATGGTGTCCATGGCATTAGGGAACTCATAAACACTTTTAAGGTAGTAATTCCAGACCCTTAAGGGAATCCTATTATTTTCTTTAGTATTGCATTTTAGAATTTGGCTCTAGAACTTCTTAGGATCCAACTTATATAGTTGTGAAAGTTGCTCT
>JASDQU010438553.1:76634-89138 GCA_032191745.1 Picea mariana
TATATATATATATATATATATATATATATATATATTGGTGGTTTTTCGGAGTGGAGGTGGGTAAGGTGATTTTGTTCACAAAATTAATGACTTTTTAGACCATGGTTTTAAAAATGTTACAATTTTAAGCTTGAAAAAAAAGGTACTATTACTAGTACCTCTTTTGAATTTAGGAGTTGATCTTAAGATTTTGGATGCAATGGCGCTAATTGTTAAGGTCATTGTCTCAAATAAATTTAATTTTAACCCCCCCAAATCAAAACAATGGTGCATGTAACACCACTTTTTCATTCGATGGTTGATTTTATGATTTTAGTTACAACGATACTAATCGTTAAGGCCATGGTCTCAAACATGTTGTAATTTTAACCCTGAAAAAATGTGTTTACTATTAGTACCACTTTGCAATTCAAGGGTTTATTTAAAGACTTTTGTTAACTAAATTATAGGTCATGGTTGGAAAAGGTTGTAATTTTAACTCAAAAAAAAAGTTCTACTAGTAATGCCTCTTTTCAATTCAAGGGTCAATTTTGATAAAAAAAAAAAAAGGTTTTAAGGGTTAGTATTCTCATTTTGAGGTTATATTTCTCGTCAAGTTGGTAATTAAATTTTGGTTCTTGTACCTTCCTTGTATCTATCTTCTCAGCTAATCGGTGTACTCAATCAGAAACATATCACGGTGTTGGCACAGGTTTGGAAAAATCAGGAACATCACACTTTCTCATCAAATTGGATAGATTGCGCGAATTTGGGGGCTAACAAGTGAACTATCGAATGGAAACCATTCAGGCGGGCTTTACAAGCTGCTGGAGTGGTAGTTACAGATACTGTGGATGAACTAATCTGGACAGGGGGTGACACATCAAGAGTTCTCACGGCAAAGAATGTTTATGAGGCACTTCTATCAACTAAAAACCTCCCAGTGATCACCGGATGGAGGATTAAATTGTGGAAATGGAATATTCCACAAAAGGTAAAACCTTTTCTATGGATGGTTGTCAATAACAAGATAATGACTTGGAAAAATGTCCAACTCGGGGGTTGGAATGGTCAGGGGCGGTGTCATTTATGTAAGAAGGAGGATGAGGATTGCTCTCATCTTTTTATTTTCTATCCCTTTACCTTGGCAGTCTGGTTAAACATTAAAAGAAAAAAAAATATTGATCACAGTTGGAATGGGAATAATCTGAGTGATTGTTTAGCTAACTAGACTGAGGAAAATTTAGAATCTCCCAGCCTTGCGGCATACACCTGCTAGAACATTTGGTTAGAGAGGAACGCAACCATATTTGATGGGAAGGAGCCATCAATCTCTTCAGTATTTATTAAATCTCTTAGTAACTACCATAAACCAGAAGCCAAGCAAAAGAATCTGCACACTCGTCCCCACTGGATTGTAGATACACTTGAATACCCAATAGTTTTATTTGATGGAGCGGCCCAGGCGGATGGGAGGTGTTGTGGTGTTGGGGGTATTATTAAACTTGCTACATCAACGATATACAAATGGTTTGTAAATTGTGGAGGGGGTACAAACACGAAGGATAAATTAATGGGAGTCTGGGCAACCTTACATATTGTAATATATATCTCCATTCAAAAGATTTAGGTACTTGGAGACTCCTTTGCTATTATAAACTAGTTAAATAAAAAAGGTAACCTCAGTGTTAGTGCCTTGGAAGGATGGAAACAGAGAATCATTTTATGAAAGGGAAAGTTTGTAGAAACAAACTTTTATCATATCCTTCGTGATTTCAATATGATGGCGGATGAACAATCTAAAAGAGCATTGTGTGAACAAGAAGGATATAGTGTGCTTCATAAGTGGTCAAATGGTATGGAGGGTACTAGAATCATCATCAATATATATTGATGGATGACTCCTTACAGCTGTATCTCTATATTGATCTCTTTTTTATTAGATTATCCATCAAGGTCTATTTTGTTGGACTTGATCAATCTTTTCAGAACTATTGGAAGATATGTATTGGAGATATTTTGTGTCCTGTTATGGACCATCTCCATTTTTTGTCAGCTTTTGGGGGGATTTTGTTTTCTCTTTCATCTGAACGGTTATTGGTATAGTGCTTGTTTGTTGTTGTACATTATTTGGGCTATTTTATATAGTGATCGGTTTGGCATATTGTAAAAGTTATATTTACTCAATATAATTGTGTTAATTTCCTTCTGGAAAAAAAGTTGGTAATTATGTTCAACACTACTTGTACTATAATGTGTAAATCCTTTATAAATTTAAACCTATTAAATAATCTATATTCTCTTCCACTATATAGGAAGATTTAAAATAACTCATGTTCAATTTTATTTTCACATTCAAAAAGTTTCATGCTTGCTTCAAATGGGGTGGTTTTTTCTTTTAAGCAAAAGGGAGTACATACAATATTCATAATTAGTGTTTTAATATTTTCTTATTCGTTTTTTTTTAAGGAAGAAAAATCCTACAATACTTAGAGCTACCGGCATAGCTTTTATTGATACTCTCTCAAGGTCTTGATATGCAACTACATCACTGCATGTGAACAAAACCTGATCACTTGAAATAATTTGTTGGTGGTTTGTAAGGTGGTAGATTTACACTCCTATATTTCTTCATGTCTTAGATCGTTAACACATTTCCTTACATTCAAGCAAGAGCTCTTAACCATTTAGAAGTAGTTTCAGGGCATATCATGAGACCAAGAAAGTGTTTTCAACTTGTTGTTGGTATCTCAAAGAAACTCAATATCCCTATCTGGTCATTGCTAAAATTACTAAAAAAAGGATCATGTGGTTTCCTTAAATCACCTAATCTTAACCCTACACATTAAACATGAATATTGACACTGAATTGCAATTTAATCTTATATCCAAGAAAACATTACCTACATTGTTATAACAATAAATTGTCCATGCATTTATATTGAGTATTTAACTACTTATATCCAATATATAAAATTGAAATTTGATTTATTTTGCAAGATTAACATCGTTTTACTCCTATTCAAACAAAATAGATTGTACATGAATGTACAACCCATTTATAATGCACAAAGTGATTCATAAATGTTCATCAATTTAAAAATGAACATCGTATTCATATCAATAATGAATGGCAAGGAAACAAAACAAAAACATTATTACAATTTAATATCAAACAAAAACGTTATCCATAAATGGCAAGGAAACAAAACAAAAACATTATTACAATTTAATATCAATAAATGGTAAAAAAGAAACAAACAATAAATTGCATTAAATAAAAAAACATTACATATAGAAAAGAAAACCGGATGTCTTAAAATTTACATAGAGGAGTGGGGGCAACTCAAAATTCTTAGCCCTCAAAAGGTTTATTGAGTCTGAAAAACTGGATGTCTTTATCATTCAAGAGACTATGGTTTGTGTAGAAAAAGCAAAAGAGTTGTTCGTGAAGCTTCTTCCCTCTTGGAATTTTTGTGATGTGGAGTTTGTGGGGCTCTCTGGTGGTCTGTTGAATACTTGGAACCCAGTAAAGGTTGATTGCAATGCTTTCCTGACTCTCGCAGGAATATTGTTGGAAGGTTTTGTAAAAGATATAAATAAAAGATTAAAAATGATAAGTTGATATGGACCATATACCGAGAGGGAAATGTTTTGGGAAAACATTAAAAGGCTGGGGATACTAAAAGAACAAAGTCTAATTTTCGGCAGGGACCTAAACCTCACTACCTCCAGTAGAGAAGTTTGGGGTGCCCATGCTAGAATTGATCCCTTACATCTTTTTTTTAATTAGTTTTTTCAAGATGAGGGGTTGGTGGATGCCGAGCCTCACAAAGCTATCCCTACGTGGCACAATGGCAGAAGAGAACAAAACTATATTGCAAAGAGATTGGATCATTTTTTGATCTCTGAGGATCTAGTAATGTTAGGGATAAGGTACAGATCTTAGGTTTGTAATACTAAAATCTCGGATCATATGCTGGTTATTCTTCATCTGGAAAAAGATACAGATTTGGATGACGAAAATTCGAGTTTTGAGCGGAAATTTTCAGCAGATTAAAGCTCAACACATATACATGGCTTTTAACAAGGATGCAGATCTGTTATCTAAGGAAAGCTTTAATGTTGGATGATGATGAATTATATTATGCATGGGTTAATGTAGATGGATCATAAATTTTTGAAAGAATGTTTATTTGATAAAGCATTTAGTTACAAGGAAGATTGAAATGTTGTTTTCTCTGTTTGATATTGACACAGAAAATTAGAGAAGAATTATGTACAAAGCTGGAATTTTGTGATTTTAGAAGATTGTAAACAGAAAGTTATGGTTTTAAGAGTGTTGAAAACACTATTTTCAAAAGCTTTTTATGTAAAAGAACTTTTATATTACTCTAATATAAGACCTTTTTTTTTATTGAAAAAAAAACAATAAATTCCATTAAATAAAAAAAAACATCATATATAGAAAAGAAAAAAATAAATGTATATTTTTCTTATCAAATAAAAGATGTACAATAAAATGGAGTAACACACTATTAAAAAAAATAATTTAATATTTTTTAAATTTGATTTTATTGAAATTAGATAATTTTTTTAAAAACATTTTTATATGAATTAAAATAACATATTGTACTAAAATATATTAATTTATTTTTTTAATATTTTTATAAAATATAATTTTTAAATTTTTAAATTTACAATTATTATTATATATAATAACTATAATTATATAGAAAAACTTTAACTCAACATAAAGCTTCGATGAAATGCTCACGAAAATCTTAGAAACGTGGTCCTTAATACTATTATATAACACCCCGGATGGGGTGACACGACACACAGAGTCAGTGACACATGGACACGCACTAAGAGTGGCTTTAAGTGTTGGTTTAACTGCGGATGGAAGCCACCCACGCATTAGCATTAACAATGGGGGCAGGCCATCGCAGGGATCATACGACGGCGAGGTTCCCTCGAGCGACCATTTACTACTCCCGCGAGTTCAGACCGGTCATGGATTCGGAAGGACAGATTTCAATGGAGGCTAGTTATGAGTTATTTTATGAGCCAGGACAGAGCGAGTTTGCTATGTCATTTGATCGACCGTTCATCATTTCCGCTATGCACTTTGGTGAGGGCTCTTTGCTCTCGGGGAAACCTTGTCTGAGAAGGTTTGTTTGGGACTTGCACTTGCTGCTGCTCTTGTTCGGGACTTTCAGTCTTGAGTTGTTTCTTATTGGAGCCTGCATTCACGACCCGGTTTCAATGGTTCGTGAGCGTGCCAGGTCTCGTCGGGGCTCGGCATGGGACGCTCACAGGGCGCAGCACCGTAGAAAGAAGCAACTGGAATGTGCTCTCTCTTTGGCGTCCTCAATTCTTCGCAAAAAGGCTCGAGAAGAGCGGCGAAGGCTGCTTGACACCATTGTTGAGAAGAAAGCTGGCTGCAGCAGGGAAGGTCTTTTTTCTAAATCGAGTAATGTGAGGGATGCCAAGCACGAGGTCGAGATGCCCACTTGCATAGTGGAGGAGGACCCGTCAATTGGAGACTTGCCATGCATTGAGGTGCCCCGAGCCATGGAGTGCTCTGTTCGCGCCTTGATTAGAGAAGATGATGTCCCAGGCTGTATCATTGAAGAAATTCCCTGGCCGGGAGATTCGCCATCGTTTCACGCTGAGCAGACTATGGACCATGAGGCTCGAGCAGAGCAGAGAAAGGAAGCGACAGGCTTGGCTGAGGAATTGGATTCGGGGAATGCTCCTCGCAGCGGCTCGGGTGGTGAAATGCATGGCTTTCTTCTTAGCGACGAACACCTGGCCTTGGTCTTTGAGCTACGTAGCCACCTGGTGGACATGGAACTCAGGACGCTCCTCATGAGCCAGCGTTTAGACATTCTCCTCGGCGCGTTCTCCGGTGCTCCAGCTCAGCATAAGTGTCCATTGTGCGCGCAGGAGTTTGCTATTCCAGCGAGGCACACTTGGCAGGCGGGTGAAGGTGACGACGCAACGGGTGATTAGGTTTTACTATTTCCTGACTTTTGTTTAATGCTTTTCTGTTTCATGCACTCTTGGACCTTTAGCACCTGTCTTGGTTTCCTTCGGGCAGGACAAGGGCTTCTCAACTATATGTATTATTGTTAAAACTGCTACCAGCCCCTCAGTTATACTGGTTTCTGGATACCGGCAGTATTTTTGGTGGTTCTTAGCCATGACTTTGTATTTTTGTCTAAAGTTCTGTGCTTATCTAATATAGAAGGTACTACCCTCTTTTTTATTTAAAAAAAAAAATACTATTATATAACAAATATTAAATCAAATTCACATTCACATTCGAGCAATGTGCCACTTATTAGTACCTGCCGAAGGCAAGCCATGAACTCTAGCAATCGATTCAACGTTGACTTTGTAGTACCTGCCGAAGGCAAGCCATGAACTCTAGCAATCGATTCAACGTTGACTTTGTAGTACCTGCCGAAAGCAAGCCATGAACTCTAGCAATCGATTCAACGTTGACTTTGTATTATTTCATGCTTGACTTTTAATATATCTACCATATTTTTCCACATTTTTAACTTTTTCTAAAAGTTATGATGATTTGTAATTTTTCTTATTAAATATTTTCCAAAAAAACAATTTTTTTAAATCTTATTGGTTATAAGACTTTGGAGTTTTATTGCCAGACTTTCTCCTCCCAATGTGTATTTTTTCAATCATATCCTAACTTTTTATCATGGTTTTGATATATCCAATTTTTGTCATTCTTTGGTTTCCTAAGTTATCTTCACATTCACTTTTGTCAGTGCACCCAAATTTCAATCAATCTAAGTTTCCTAAGTTATCTTTACATTAGGCATTAATGTCTGTCAGTGCACCAAAATTCTAATAAAACTATGTCAGAGGCAATAATGCTTCTTTGTCAGTGCACCCAAATTTCAATAAAATTATGCTAGGGAAAGTCTAACAAATGCGACCACCGCCATCGTTTCTCTGACACAATGCATTTTCTACAATGTCCAAGTTTATTGAAGTACAAAGATATGTTCATACATCTATTTTATTACTAAGTTTATTAAAATTGTTTATGAAGTATGGCAATCTATTAATACATCTATTATATCCCTTTTAAAAGTTCTATGCATTTACACTTCACTGTCAAATGTGACTCTCTTGCATTAACACTCAAATGTCAGTCTGTGTGTTGAATCTTTATCTTGCACCTTCATGCCATTCCACCCTTATCCTGCACCGCCATGATATTATGCTCACTGCCTTCCAAAGAGGATATCACGGTCCCTAGCATAGTCATATCTTACCTGTAATGTGCGATGGATTGTTGTCAAGCATCTTGCAAACATAAAACTACACACAGATCACTGGTTCACTGGTTCGTTGCCTGTCATTGTTTGTGCAAGGTTCAAAGCCTGCACATGCAATTGAGATCCAACATCATTCATTTTGTAAGAAATATATATTCTGGAGGGTGAACTGAGGGAAAAGAAGCAGGAAATAGTTCGAAACAACTCAAAAAAAGGAATCAATACCTACATCATACCTTGCAAGGAAAATATAGAGAAGGTCGCCCCCAAGAAAATCCCTAAGAGTCGTTAGAGAATTCCTGGTATGCCAAAGCACTCAGGTTAGAACAACAATTTGTCTCATTTTTTAGATAATAACATAACTAATATACCTATGTAAGTCGTGTTTAAAATTCAAAAAGTAGAAGGCAGCATGGAAAATAACTTAAGGGATAGAAAACAAAATTGAAACCAATAGGCAATAAATAAACAAGGAATTATAATTACTACATCTCAAAACAACTATATATGAACAACTCAATCGAAAAATTTCTAGACCATGTAAATATTTACCTCAAGCATCAAATTACACTCTTTGTTGTTGAAGATTCTTGTAAAGCCTCTACTGCAGCCAAAACTATTTGCCTCTAGGAAATACACACCTAAGCGACCACATGCAATATATTTTCCTTCATTAGAGTTACTCTCTTGTAAGAACCACCCTAAATCAGGATAAATGTGCAATCTGCATTCTTCCTGCTTCAAAAAAACTGTAGGGTTTTATTTTGAAAAGAAAATTGGCGTTGATATGCATTTAAATCTATATTCACTAAGATAGGTTTAAAGATATTTTCAAATGGCCCATACCATAATGGAGGTTTTAAGGGGAGAGGCTTGATACTGTCTATGTTCTCCTAAACTAAAATACAATTGTGGCTCAAGTTATTCCCCAATTACACACCCCTACAAACAATCCAAACTGGAGACATCACAAAAGCAGTGAATCACCCACCCCCAATTTGAAAGGTATTTATTTTCTTTTAGAATGAGAGTATTGTGTAGTGGATAATAATATAGTTACAACAATAGTAAAAGATTGCAATGAGTAAAATCACTTAAATCAATTGGCGTGAGACAATTCCTGTGAACACCTATCCAAACAGAAATCTCCAGACAGTTGAAACTTATCACAAGAGTTCATCTAGTTTAGTGAACAAATCCAAAAAGATGTAGTTGTGTGGTTCACTTCACAATATTTGAGACATATCGAATGAACATATCATTCAAATCAAAGAACCAAAACCAATAGATAAGTTCATTAAATTAAAAAAAAACAACAATTGCAGAAAAATAAAAGAACATTTCAGATTTTCCAAAACAATCATAACGATCTTAGTCTAAACTCCGACTGAGCTCACACTGCCTCAATTGTAAATTTCTTTAATCTAATCAGGCCAGCAAATTCTAACCATAACTTAGTATCAAACCTAGTCATTGAACCCAAATCAGAACTGAAGACCTAATATGTAAGCTAGCAACTAGACCATCATAAGCACAAACATAATAATTTCCTAATACAATAGCTTGCTGCTAACTTGCAATAATTGTGGATAACAGAGAATCCAGAGAAAATATGGTTCATACTGATAAGAAAGTTATGATATAGAGTTCCTTTATAACGAGGAAATAAAAATGCTTTTGATTAAGATAAAACAATTTGAATACTACAAATAGATATGTCATCTTTCTTTTGATTGCTATATTGGTAAATCAACATAAAGAGGATAACCAAAAGAACCTACCTTTCCAAGTTTCACAAGAGTTGATGGGAGTGAAGCCCATGAAACACTTCCATCAATCCATCTTTTACTATGAACAACTGTCTTGACTAAATTGCAAGGCACATTGCAATCATAGGACCATCTTTTACTATGAACAACTACCTTGACTAAATTGCAAGGCACATTGCAATCAGAGGACGATGAAATCGGTTTCTTGGATGTTGAATTAGTAGTTGATTGACATGCAATTACTGTCTTTGAAGGTAAAGAACCTGAATTGAAATATTTTGGGGATGATTTGTTGTTCCTAGGGGACTTCTTGTTGAGAGAAACCTGCATGTTCACTGGCATACTCAGAAATTAAATATTCACAATAAGAATGTGCATTTTACAGAATCACACTAATTTTGACTCTTTGTTGGAAAATAGATATCTATGACAAAGTGCTCAATTATCTATGGACTGGAATTTGCAAATAGGAATGCTTTGTTTACTTTGAGAAAGATTCAATCCAAATAAAATCTGAGGAAAAGAAGGGTGGGAGAAATGAAGAAAAGGGGGGAAAATCCCTTCGATCTATCATATCTTCCAGTTGGCTACTGGTTTATTGGAAACGTCCAAGTGACTCCTAGTTAGTTGGGAACGGGAATATCCAGCAGTGTCGAAAAGATCATCCATTGGTTACGTTGACTCCACGAAAGGAGAAGAGCATGCTTTAAGTTCGAGTCTTGCTCCTGTCACCTCATCAGGCTTGAAGCATAATAAAATTTATTCAGTGAAAGGAGAAACATTTGAAGCAACCATTTTAGTTTAGTTCCCCAGTCTAGTTCCCAGGGAGAGAAGAGAGGATTCCAGGAATGGTTTGAGTGCTACTAGCATTAATAGAGTAACGGGTAGAAATTTCAAGTATCAATCTATTTATTTTCACAAAAATAGTTCAGCGGATGTAAGCTGCATTCTCCACTTCAAATTGACAAGCTTGTTTGTGATTAGACTAAAATTTTGATATTGTAGTTATCATGAGAACCAATCTAGAGTAGAAATGAGATGATCTAGAGTATTAGATTTTTCCAACAACAACGAGTGGGTTAGTGTCATGATTGAAACAAAAAATCCTAATACCTTCATAGGAAATAATATCAACTTAAACTAAGTCTTCAAAGAGATGTTTTTGTCAAAATTCATGAGAGAAAGAGAGTTTCATATAAACAGAGTACTGATTATTATGCTTCTTCAATTAATTGAAAATAAGATTACCTACATCCCCATTTAAATGCATGTAGATACAAGATGAAGGTGGAGATGATGAGACTCATGTGCAAAGCATGTACCAATATTTACTTCTAAGTTCTAGGGTACCTTCCCTGCTTTTTATCTTTACTTCTAAGTTCTAGGGTACCTTCCCATCTTTTCCTCAACGTATTTGGCCCAAATTCCACCATCCCAATTGCTTCAAAACTCCCCAGCAAACGACGTCTGGCCTCTGTGGTAGTGGATTTGTTAAAGGCTGTTTTTTTCTCCAAATGCCCCTGTTTGATGCTGGACACGGCCTCCTTGTAAGGAACCGGTCTTTTTTCCTCACATGTCACCTGCATCCAAAGCAATAACACTATATTCAGGCCTCCATAAAATCTTGACCACCCACTTCCTTTACTATTCCAGAAAGGGTGGGGTAATTTGGTCACCCGCATCCAAATCAATAACACTATATCCGGGCCTCCATATAAGCCTGACCACCCACTTCCTTTACTATTCCAAAAAGGGTGGGGTAACTTGGTCATCCAATTCCAAATATTACAAACATATGTATCCTCACAAGTCCATATATCCTCGGAGAGACAGAGTATATGATCAGTGCAGTCAAAGAAGATAAAGAACATTTCCAAGGATTAAGTAAAGTAAACGAGGAATAAATGATCAGCCTTGGAACGTTGGTTGGTTGTCATCACACATGTTGCCCCGAAACTCAGCAATGATAAAGAGGGTTCGAAAAAAAGCATCTGCAATTATTTTGAATTTAGAAATCGTTTGTTTTTTAAATAGATGTAGCTACAGCTTGTCCTTGAGTTGTTGGTTGGAATGTAACTGCTACATCTACAGGTTGTTGTTGGTAACCATCTCCAACAGGAACCAAAATAATTCAGGCATGTACTTATCTTTGGGTCGCCACTTTCATTTGATCAGCAGTACTCTTCTGACCAACCTCTTGTGTTGTGGTAGCTTGTTGCAGTCGCCAAATATGATACATGCATTACTACCAAAACGCACAGTTCACTATGATAGTCCAAATGTCATGATATATTCGACAGTTGGGAAGGAAACAACATGTCATGCACGTGAAAGAAGACGCTTGTCGGTTATGTTCGTATGGAATTATTAAAAAAAAGTTTCCAGTGCATAAGGATACCTATTGAGTATTTAATTTAATTTAGAGTGGAGGCCAAGTTTAATAAAATTATTGCCATGACATGTTGAAAAACGAGCATATAAACTATGACAATGATAATTGCACCTTGTGCCTTTTAAAACCAAAAAATGTAGTAATTGCATTAGCCATCTTATACAAGAAGACCGAGTTGTTGAAGCTGAAACTGGTTGGGCTTGGAAGTGGAAATGAAATAGGTGAACCTGAATTAGTAGTTGCAGCCACTGAAGCAAGTGCATATTCATCAACAAACCTAAAAATCTAAGATCTTGCATTTTACTCATTTCGTCATCAACAATAGGTCTTGCATTGTACTCCTTTCGTCATCCACGACAAGGACTGCACCACTACAGTGGCTGGCTACTTGTCATATTAGATATCACATTCAAGCAGAAAGCCAAACACAAATTCCCAATCATTTCCTATCTATATGCTATGCAAATTTAAAATTAACAAAAACAATTATACATTCCCTATCTATATGTTATGCAAATTTAAAACCATCGGTATTTATAGCATCTCTAAAACTAGTTTTCGATGTTTCGAGAGCTTGGGAATTGGTAGGAAACCTTCCCAATTGGCTGTAAACTCTTTTGGTAATTAGGGAGTTTTTTGGGAGCTTCAACATCAAGAAAATGAGAGCTTGGAAACCGGTTTCCGAAATAGAGAGCTTTAAATTAAAATGTAAATATTTTTACTCCATTATTACAAATATTTTCATTATATTTATTTAAAATATCACTATTAAACAAAGATTAAACTCTCAAAATATTATTTTAAAATTTATTTAAATAAAAAAACTTAATACTACTCACTTTATAGTTGTGAATGTGAAAAACTTTTAATGCATTTATGGACTAAACATGAAAGTGGAATAAATCAATACCCATCCATGACAAGCATTTGCTATAAATCAACCATATTGTTGACTTTTATTGTATTTTCATATTACAAAAGTAGTATTATTTAGTTTTTTCCAATTAAAACAAGAATAATGTTTCATATATATATATATATATATATA
>JASDQU010438554.1:41593-57883 GCA_032191745.1 Picea mariana
ACCAGTTTGACTAATTTACTAATTTTAACTACATGGTATGAAATTTTTTAACATTTCATTCAATCAATTTTAAACGCATACCTTTTTCTTTCCCTTAATTTTCTTGGCATTTGATCCAACTTTTAATGGTAATTTCTACTATCATACCTGGAGGAACATCAAATTTAAAATAGACTATTTTCTGAACCAGCTCATCTCCACAAAATAATGTTCACGTGAGAGCTCTATCCCTAATCATAGCGACCTTGATGGTGGGAGATGTTAGAAACATTTTTTCACTACTTATGAACGTGAAGTTGGATCCCTACCTTCCCATATTCTCGACATGCTATCGACGTTGTCCCAACGGCCGCTCATATGGAAGTGGCGATTGATGGCTGTAGCAATCCATCACAACCACAAAAAAACACCCCTTTCTTCATATCTGACTCAGATAATGAAACGTTCCATTGGTTCACAGCTCGAGCAGGTTGCAGGCTCAACATTCATATGCTTTTGTATTCGTCTGTCATGGAAAGAATCCAGATAGTGAAAACAAAAACCCAGATGCATTTCTTGGCATTCACCAAAAACCAAACAATCTTAGTTTCCGCCATGCTACTCACCCATATATTTTGATTCCTCGTTCTAAAATTCATTGCCGCCATTTCAAAGGCCTTTGATTTTCTTGACAGGACGACAACCATTCAATGGCGTTTGGAAGTTTTTTCTGGAGCATAATCTACTGACATATCAAACAAGTAATAACATTATCATCTTTGGTTTTCAAATTTTTTTGGTTGCTTCCAAAAATTATTTACATTAACTGATTCAATATGTAGAGGATTGTGTGGAGTTTGAGAGCGGGAAGATATGGAGAGGTTTGTGTGTAGTTTGAGAGCGGGAAGAGGGGTGGTGTCCCCTCCTGTAGAAGGCTTTAAGTAGCAACAATGACATCACATCATGGGGATGTCCCTACAGAAAAACCCATGAGATAGCTTATCTCATCTCCACTAACACCTACGGAAATTCCTATGCTCTGTAGTCGCCTTCTATGTAAGTTTTGTATAACCAGCACAGCCGCTAATTTGCGGCTGAGAACGCCGAAAGGCCGTCAGTATGAATCTCCTCGCTCCTTTGTTGCCAGAAGAATCATCGATATAGTGTGTCTTTCTTTGTCGATCTAATCCATGAGCCCTCCTTCCCAGAAATGACTGTTGGGAGATCAATTGGAATATCTATCTATTGGGAGACATATTTGGAATGGATCGATTGAGCAATAATGAATGGCTTCTGAGAGCAGGGACCATTTGAATGACGGGTGGAGTGCGTGGAGGATACGTCTTCCAGGATTGGCATTGATTGAGTGAACTGATTTTATTTTGAAACGAATCGTCTTCTGATGGGGCTGGCCGGGAAGGGAAGGTAAGGTGCAGCCAATTTTCCACGCGGCCATAAGCATCCGCCTTGCTTTAAAAATGACGGCACACTGTAAAACGTTTTACATCCACGCGCAACAATTTACATCCACGCGCCGATACGCATCTGCCCAGTTTCTTAATCGCTATTGTTATTTGTTAATTACTGAACGTGGCAATCTGGTGATGAGCAAGTAATTTTTTAATTTGATTTAGTAAATGTGAAAAAGTAATCACGTAAACGGACGTCTTTATAAATGAGCGGAAGTTAATTTATCAAAATCTCATCCATTGATTAGAGAGGACGACGAAGAATATGCCAGCATCTTCAATTGCGAACCGTAAGATTGAAATTTATGATTAAAAGGTGATTAATTATGCCCATTGTCAATAGGTATACGCCTTTCGGCGTAAAAATAAACATTTTTTAATTTGGGTGTTGTGAGATTGTATAATCTTTCTTTATCTGGATAAATTTATGGGGTTTTATTATTCTAATTTATGCTTTTGAAGAGTGGATGGACTTATTAAAATAGGTATTATTTGAAGAGAAAACTATTTTTCTTGGCATTGAGTTGTTTAATGATATTAAACTAGGATGCTAGTTTTATATTTGTTAATCAGTGTTGAAATTATTTTTCTCTCAAATGTTTTATATGTGTTCATCATTGTTGAAATTGTTTTGCTCAAGCTTGGGTGTATTTGAGGATTCATGGTTTAACAATTATTTATGTGTTAATCATTGTTGAAATTATTTTTCTTAAAATTGGATGTATTTAAGACATAGTAATTCATAGTTTAACAATTAACTTGATGTTAATTATAGTTGGAATTATTTAACTCAAACTTGGATGTATTTAAGACATAGTAATTCATAGTTTAACAATTAACTTGATGCTAATTATAGTTGGAATTATTTAACTCAAACTTGGATGTATTTGAGCAATATTAATTCATGGTTTAACAATTAACCCCGTCTTGGATAACTAAGTAACCTTGTAGAAAAAACTATTTTTATGTCATAGTGTAATTACCTATTATTAAAACAATGACATCTCAAATACCCACACTTATTTCCCTTCTTTTCATAAAAGAGTACATGTCAAACACATGCTCACAAGATGGATTGAGAATTTCACTTTGGAGTTCTAATTTTTTTTTGGTCACAAGATGGATTGAGAATTTCACTTTGAAGTTCTAATTTTTTGGGAACTTGGGCTTTAGGGTCAGGATTCATCAAAGAGTTTTGTATTTTAATGTATGATGAATTTGGATGCTGTGTCATTATCGATTTATCTCTTTAGAGTCATGTCTTGTAGACAATCCATCAAAGACATTGTGTGCAGCCTTTAAACTACCACACTCGAAAATAAATATTACACAAACCTGACTCAAATTGAGTTTTTGATGATGTAATTGTGGATCTCCTTGTGTTGTGTTAGTAGATATCTTAAATGAGTACATATTAGAAGAATTTTTATCACAATCACTAAATAAGGGTAAACATGTGAACTATATATTTAACAATAGAGGTTCTAACCCTTGTCAAAATACTGATTATAAGAACAACCTGCAATGACAACATTCCATGAAACCACAAATTTCTTTCAAAGACAATGTGTCAAATACTTAGTCTTCAATATCTATGCTCCTATAATTCACATGCATGTCTATAAGTTCATTACCCTCCATAACAGAGTACTTAAATCCACCGCCAATTACAAACTCATTAATTTTCTTGCCATGTTGAAGAACATTTGAGCTGGGACATGTAGGGAGAATGCTCACAATGGTGAAGAGTCCAGTTTCACACGTGCAAGTTCTATCTGATGAAAGGCATTCAAAGTTTCACAACGATTCCCATTCTGATACTAACACGATGTTGAGTCTTCAAATGTCTTAACGAATCCTTCTCATGGGTTGAAATACAACTCTTTCATCACTTTTCATCTAAAATTGAAAAATTAAGTAAATGAATATGCAACCAAAGAGTCACAGATAATTTGATAAAACCACTTAATTAGGGCATCAGATGGATAAGGGTTTGTAGAAGTCTGCGTTTCAATTGTTTCTGATTACTGCTTTGCAAAAGAGTGACTCTTGCTAATTTGTGCTTTTTAGCCCTTTTCAAAATAATCATTTTGGGTATTCAGGCATCTTGATGGAGATTCTACAAGATTTCATGAGTTAAATAAAGTAATAAGACATAAAACACATTTCTTCTTAAATCACAAATTGTTGAAATCAACATGCAACCTACATAGCTAAAATATCTTTAATGTCAGGTGAGCATGCTTTGTTTCACAAACTCATGACAAGATTGAACGATAGTATACCATATGTATGCTAAAAGTATCCCTCTTTAATCTCTTTCATCCAATTAGCCTAGCATTGATTAATTCTTGTTTCACCAACACAAGAAACTTGGTAAAGTGTTGGGCACTTAGGTTTCTTTCTTTGTGTAACATCCCGCTCTGGCACACTGAGCGAACTTATTCTTTGAGGAAACTTTCTCGCAAGTGATCTGGATTATTATGCTACTAAAACTTTTTATTTTGATTATGAGGCGTTATGGGTTAATGACATGTTGTTTTACTACATTGACATAGATAGGTGCTATTGACTAGGTTTACTGAGTGTGCAGGAAATTGGACCTCAAGGATGTCGATGCATCGATGGAACCCCTTGGACTCCGGATCGAGTCAGAGAGTGTACCATTGGGGTTTGATTGTATTACTGTGATATTAGTGCATCTGATTAGATGACATGATGTGGATATATTCTGACATGATTTGTTGATGATGCAGGCTGACGATAGCTTTCCAACCAGACTCATATATGGAGTAAAGGGGTCACGCACGACTACCAAATATGTTGAGGGAGAGGTATGGACAATAGCCCTGCCACAGCCTACTAGCACTCCCTCCATGGCTCGAACTGTAGGTTTACGTTTACCTAGTTCGAGAGGACCCACAATGTCGTGAGGGCAGACTATGACAGTTGCTCATAATGATTCTAAGGGCCGCGCAATAAGGCGGGGGCCTTATTCCTTAGAGGCCCTTAGTCTCCCACAAGTTCACCTGGCGGAGTATTGACTCCAGGGGTTATTGATGTCTACCAAGTCAGTCGAGAGGCGAGTGGCACCCTTGGAGCACGTGGTGTATCCTGAAGGGCACATCGCGTAAGGGAACAGATGAGGCGAGTGGCACCCTTGGAGCACCTAGTGCATCCTGAAGGGCACGTCACGTTGTTTTTGATAAATGAATGAACCTAGATGACCTTAGGATGAACATTGTGTTAAGAATTTAAAAAAAAAAAAAAAAAAACATTGTCCCTAATAAAATGTCACCCATCACGAAAATTAAGGTCTAGGTCTAAATTATGCTAGTGGTAAAATTTTATCCTTTTAAAATAATAATAATAATAATAAACATAAATAATAATTATACTCTTCGTTAAATCTTGTAACACGAAGGGAATACGAAATTTTTAATTTATTCATAAAAAAAAATAAAAATAAAAAATCTGTTGGAATAAAAACTAAAAGAAAAAGCAGAATTAATCGTTTTATTATTTGATAATTTAAAATATACTAATTAAATGAGAAAACGGGAAAAAGGGTTAATTTCCACACCTCTTTTTAAGTTCTAATTAAAAAGGGGAAAGAGGGAAAATCTAAGAATTTAGGAAACTAGGAAAAGAGGTAAACATAAAAGGGGAAAAAGGGGAACATAAGGGAAAAAGTGGAAAGTCAAACTTAGAAAAATATCTAACATTTAAGAGCTCTCTAATTTAAACTGAACTAACAATTTAATAATAGGGAAAGCCATTAAAACCTGTAAGAGAATTTGGGGACATCTAGGAGTGATTCTAGGAGTAACTCTAGGTGGGTGAGAGAAATAAAGATAATTAATTAAAGAAATTAATTTATGAAGGAATGTAGGGGATGGGGGACACTTGTACAGAGAGGAAGTTTTAGAAATTTATTTTTAAAAACTTTAATTAAATGAGATTTTGGGAAATAAAGGGAGTTCGAAACTCTTTATAATGAACGAAGGAGAAGGATGAATGATCTTCTTCTGTTTGCGTAACGTTACGCTGCAATAATATCCACTTGAATGACTTAACTTGTGGGAGTTGGGATACCTAGCTTGGTGAGGAGTGGTAGCTCAGCCTTGTAAGGCGAGCTGGGAGCTAGTCAAAATCTATGGATAGTGAGTGTGTGGCCCCTTTGCGGCTTGGGGGGCTAAGGGGGAAGAAGAGTACCCCTAGCATTGGTTGGGAGGTACTGGTGAAGTCTCGATAGTTAGGGAGCGGGAGTTGCACGGAGCGTGCGGGATGTCATTTGGAGCGGGCGATCAGGCAATGGTACGCCCTCTTCATTTTTGTATAGTAGAATGTATTAGGACTTATGCTTGGATCTGCTTATTTAATGGAGAAGTAAACTGATGTTTTTTTTAAATTGATGACTGAAACTTTCATTAGCCTAGCTCGATGGTTGTTGACTCCCATGGCCTTCATTTTTCCGCACGTCTTGACCACCTTGTTGTGTTAATTGTTACCTTCGTGGTTGTTTAGCCTTCGTCCCTAGCTCAACAGTCCTCGCCTGAGCAGTCGGCCAGGAGCCTAATCTACGGTCGTCGACTTAGTGTTAAAATACCTATGGACCTCAACGTCGTGCTTTTTTGTGCGAGGATGATGAACGAAGGACGGACCTATTAGTTGTCTACCCTTGATGTTTGTCCCTGGCTGATTGTTGATTCTGCCATCTGGCAACGACCTCTGCGTGTGGATTGTCTTGTGTCCTGGTTGGTTTTCTCTATGCCTTGACTGATAGAACCCCTGCAATCATTCCATGAACCTTCCCATTAGATCCTTGCGTTCTATTACTATTGTCTGCGTTGTACTGGGGTATTCTGGCAATGAAAAACGAATTGAATTAATCTCTGCATTTTACATTGGGTATTCTGGCAATGAAAAATGAAATGATTTTTAGTCTGCATTTTTATTTTAGGTATTTTGGCAATGAGAAACGAAATGAATTCATCTCTGCATTTTACATTGGGTATTCTGGCAATGAAAAATGAAATGAATTCATCTCTTCATTTTACATTGGGTATTCTGGCAATGAAAAATGAAAAGATTTCTGGTCTGCATTTTTATTTTGGGTATTCTGGCAATGAGAAACGAAATGAATTCGTCTCTGCATTTTACATTGGGTATTCTGGCAATGAAAAATGAAATGAATTCATCTCTGCATTTTACATTGGGTACTCTGGCAATGAAAAACAAAATGATTTCTGGTCTGCATTTTTATTTTGGGTATTCTGGAAATGAGAAATGAAATGAATTCATCTCTTCATTTTACATTAGGTATTCTGGCAATGAAAAACGAAATGAATTCATCTCTGCATTTTACATTGGGTATTCTGGCAATGAAAAATGAAATGATTTCTGGTCTGCATTTTTATTTTGTATTCTGGCAATGGAAAAGAGGAATTATTCTTGTCTGCATTTCGTTTTACCTTGGGGCAATTTTTCCCTTAATGAAGACTGTGTTTTTCTTTGAAATTTTGCGGCCATTTGATTCCTGTTAAATTACCCACGTTTTTGCTGTTAAAGATTGACATAAACTGTTGCTTAAATGCTCACGATTTTTCCATCGAAAACGTGACTATGATTGTTGTTTAAATGCCCAGGATATTTTCCTTTAAAATGTGAAGATACTGCTGTTAAATTGCCCACGTTTTTGCTTTTAAATATTGACATAGACTGCCGTTTAAATGCTCATGATTTTGCCATCCAAAATGTGACTGTGATTACTGTTTAAATGCCCATGATAATTGCCTTTAAAATGTGAAGAGATTGTTGTTAAATTACCCATGTTTTTGCTATTAAAGATTGACATAGACTGTTGTTTAAATGCTCACGATTTTGCCGTCCAAAAGATGACTGTGATTTCTGTTTAAATGCCCACGATGTTTGCCTTTAAAATGTGAAGAGATTGTTGTTAAATTACTCACGTTTTTGCTGTTAAAGATTGACATAGACTGTTGTTTAAATGCTCACGATTTTTCCATCCAAAATGTGACTGTGATTGTTGTTTAAATGCCCACAATATTTGCCTTTAAAATGTGAAGAGATTGCTGTAAAATTACCCACGTTTTTGCTTTTAAATATTGACATAGACTGTTGTTTAAATGCCCACGAAGTTGCCTTCAAAACTGGTGATTGAGTTGTTGTTGACTGACCACGAGTTGGTCCTTTTGCAGTTTGTTTTGTCCCTTTTATCCTCCTTCACATTGACGCATACCCAGTGTTCTCACTGCCAAGCTTTAATTACCACATCAATGTTACTGGCCATGTTGATTATCATGTTAATTGCAATATGAAATGATATATTTTTTCCTTATTAATTGCCAGAACAATTGCTACAACAATGTTAATGGTCAGCAGATTCCTTCTATTGATTAAATGCCACAGCGCGTTAAATAGTTAATAGTTATATAAATCACCTGGTTATTGCGCTATGAATGGTTATGTTAACAGTCATGCAAATTTCCTTGTTAATGTTATATTAATTGTATGTTAACTAGAATGTTAAATGTCTTGCTATTGCTATATTACTTATCATGGAAATAGTCATGTAAATTATCTTGTTAATGCCATATTAATTGTCATGTAACTGCTATGGTAATCACCTTGTTAAATTTCTACAATAATGTTAATAGTTAGCAGTTTCCTTCTCTATGATAGTAGACCGCTAGCATTGTTAGTTTGATCATTATAGCTAGACTAAATGTTGAGGTTTAACTGTTCATAAGTGCTAATGGTAGCATTCCACTTTAAGAATGTTAATGTGGTTATTCAAGTTTATGGCTAGTTGGATGGGGATTCAAATTAATATAGAATTGTCCATTTAGGTTGTAATAAATATTAAAATTTGTATGGTGAGTAAAGACTAGATTGCAAATTTTAGACTTGCTAAATTAGATATGCAATTGATGTTAGTTGGATTTATAGATATCATCTACTTGGTAACTCAGACTCGCTAAATTGAGTCGTAATTCATGTTAAGTTCGGTTGGTAACTTGTTGACTAATGGCATTTAGACTGGTTAATTGATCTGTAATTAACGCCAATTTAAATCATAGATATTGACCATTTATCCTTGATTAATGGTTAGGTTGTTGAAGAATTCATTTTTAGCTTGCGCTTCCCATTGAGGGTGTTGTTGTTCATTTTAATTAATGTTTGTACTTGGTTTCTCACTGTAAGGGTTCTAGTTACTTGTGTAATTAATTTTGGGTACGTGGGGTTGTTAGGATGATTGTCCTTAGCTTAGTAGGCTTGGTATGCTTGTGTCGGGCGGGATGTAGAAACATCTTTGTTCCTCAGAACAATCGCCTTCCTTGAGACCTTAAATGGTCAAAAACGATGGGAACCTGGGCTTGAGCACTTCTTATGTGTCCTAGAGGTCCTAACCATTGCAGGGTAGGACGGGCGGGTAGTCATTCTTATTCTTCATCGGTTGAATGTCGTACATTGCTTCCAGTTTCTTGATGTGTTTTTATGTTAGGTCGTTATGTTGTTGTTGCGTGATTTTCATGCGTTGTGTTCGTCGTCGTGTTGCGATGTTGAGTATAATGTCATTATTACCTTCCTACACACACAAAAAAAAAAAATTTAAAGGTGATTTTACCGGTTGTACATTGTAGGAGTCGTATCGATTGGGGATGTCACATGTGGTATCAGAGCCAGGTTCGACCCGCGACTTGGGATCGCTACGACTTTCATTGATATGATTTGATTATAATGGTACTAATTGAGTTGAGTTGTATTCGTGCAGGTAATCGTGGATAGAGGACACCGCAGAGGCAAATGATGGGGTCCTAGGGGAGGAGGCGCGACGCCTCCAGTAGCATCCATGCTCGAGGGATCTAACCCCCAGGGAGACAAGCAGGTTTTCGGATAGGATCATATAGCAGTGGGTGATGTGGTCGAAATGATGAGATCTTTTCAGCGCATGTCTGAGGCACTGATCAACCGTTTGGAAAGAGATGAGGCCAGGGCACTGGCACCCATTGAGGTTCCACTGCGTGCTCCGGTCGGTACTGGTATCATTCACCGTGAACTCAAGAAGGTCAAATTTCTCGAGTTCTTTGGTGCCCCGGACGGTGCAGCCGCCGAGGCATGGTTGGAGAACATGGCGATGTGCTTTTCACTTTGCGATTATACCTCCAACCTGAAGGTCCACATGACGGTCTTTCAACTGAAGGGGAGTGCTCTTCTATGGTGGAAGACGCTCCTACCGCAGTTGAATGTGGTCGTCGAAGACGTGTCATGGGAACTGTTCGAGGAACGGTTCCGAGAGAGGTACCTTTCATAGGAATTCATTGAGCGTCAGCTCAATGAGTTCAACGCCTTACGATAGGGTGGTCTTATGGTGCCCGAGTACAAGGCCCATTTTATGGAGCTTCTCTGGTATTCTCCGCACCTTAACACTGAGAAACTTAAGGTCAACAAGTTCGTGTTCAGCCTTAACGGAAACATACTTGCAAAGGTCATGATTTTGATGCCTCAAACCTTGCATGATGTCATTCAGAAGGCCCTCATAGCAGAGGAAGAGCTTATCAGCTGGGGTTAGACCAGGACTCAAGCGATACTAGTAGGGCAGGTGTCTTCTAGAGCACAACAACATCAAACACCAGCCAGACATACGCCGGGATAACGTGGCTTCTAGAGGGGATCCGCTTTCACTACACCTCGACGACCGACACCTCAGCAGCGGACACCTTATCGAGGACCAAAACATCAACAACAGCGTAGACCACAGTAGCAAAAGTTTAGGCCTTTTCATCAGAATAGACCAGGATTCTAGGCAAGAGGTTTGTCACCTTCTACTTCGGGTACCAAGACTACTGGGCCGAAGAAGGGGTGTTGGATGTGTGGGGAGCCACACTACCAGCGCGACTGCCCGGTGGATAGAACTAGAATGTATGGATCATCCGGACCTACTACCATGGGAGATATGGGCAAGGCCCATCAGATTCATGCAGCGGTGAATAACTGTCAGGAAGAGCATCAGTCCACTATGCTCAAGACAACAGGTACCATCGCTGACCAGAGCCTTAGTATTTTGATAGATCCCGGTGCTACCGAGAGTTTCATTTCCAGTGCAATGCTAAAAATAATTAAGGTAAAGGTAGTCAAATAGGATGAGTTTAGCTTCATAGAGATGGCCTCGGGAGCCAAACAAAAGGTTGGAGGAAAGGTTACAGGCTGTATCCTTAACCTGGGAGATTTTGTCACAAGGGCCAACCTGTACGTCACGATCTTAGGATCTTATGATTTCGTAATTGGTATGGATTGGTTGGAATCGCATGAGGCGATACTCAACTGTAAGATGAAACATTTGAGCTTGGTTGATGACGAGGGATAGAGATGTGTGATTGTAGGACAAAACCATGGAGTTTCCTTGAGGTTCATCTCTTCCTTACAGCTATGAAAGAGCATGCACAAGGGGTGCAAGCTTTATGCAATCCTTGTGTTAAACGAGAAAGGATTAGAGGAAGGTTTAGAACACCTTCTGGTGGTGAGAGAGTTTGTGGACGTATTTTCGGAGAAGTTACCTAGGATGCCTCTAAAGAGGGAATTAGAGTTTACTAAATACCTAAAATCGAGAACAGAACCGATAGCTAGAACACCTTATCGGATGTCAACCTCGGAATTACAGGAGTTGAGAATGCAACTGAAGGAGTTGCTGGACCTGGGACTGATACGTCCTAGTGTGTCACCGTGGGGTGCACCTGTTATTTTCATACAAAAGAAGGATGGGTCATGGAGGCTCTGCATTGACTACCGTCATTTGAGTAAGGCCACGATCAAGAATCAATATCTCTTGCCAAAGATTGGTGATCTGTTCGATCAAATGAAGGGCGCGATAGTGTTCTCAAAGAATGATTTGCGATCAGGTTATCACCAATTACGGATTAAGGAAGATAACGTCCCTAAGGCTGCCTTTAAGACGAGGTTTGGACATTACGAGTTTACTGTTTTACCGTTTGGACTGACAAACACCCCAGGGGTATTTATGAGTTTGATGAACGGGGTGTTCCGCGAGTACTTGGACAAGTTCATCCAAGTATTCATTGATGATATTTTGATCTACTCTTGGACGACGAATTAGCATGATGAGCACTTGCGCTTGGTACTACAGTGTCTGTGAGAGCACAAAATGTATGGGAAGTTGTCCAAATGCTCTTTTTATCAATCGAAGATTCACTACTTAGGGCATGTCATCTCCAAAGAAGGCATCACCGTGGATCCAACCAAGGTCGAGGCTATTATGGAATGGCCTGCACCGACGAATGTCCCGAAGGTGCGTAGCTTCATGGGTTTAGCAGGATACTATCGATGGTTCATCAAGGGGTTTTCGATGATAGAAAATCTGATCATGAAATTGCAGAAGAAAAACAAGAAGTTTGTTTGGATCGAGAAATGCGTGGAAGCATTTCGGAGGCTCAAGGAGTTGTTGACAACAACACCGATACTAAAGGTCCCTGACATGGATGTGGACTTCTTGGTATGCACTGACGCTTCCAAGGAAGGCTTAGGAGGAGTCTTGATGTAAGAAGGACGAGTGATCGCTTACATTTCGAGGAAACTGAGAAGGAATGAGGAGAACTACACGATGCACGATTTGGAGTTGTTAGCCATCATATATGCCTTGACGGTTTGGAGACACTACCTTGTTGGACAAAAATTTGAACTAAAGACTGACCACTGTGGACTACAACACATCTTTACGCAAAGCTACCTGAAAGCGTGACAACGACATTGGTTGGAATTGCTTAGCAAGTACGGCTTTGAGATTACTTACATAAAAGGAACAGTGAACCAAGTGGCAGACGCATTGAGTCGGAGACCATGCATCTTTTCAGTGCTGCCTCTTCAGACGAATCTACGTAAAAATATTCTAACTTTACAGTGTGATGATGACTGGTACAAAGAGGTCGAGGGTTTTATCGGACAAAACACAATGATGGTACCATGATTTGAAGGATTTTCATTTGATAGCGATGGTTTATTGAGGTTTAAAAATTGTATCTACATATCGCCAAATGACGAGTTTAGGATGTTGATCCTGAGCGAGGCTCATAGAGCAGTTTACATGGCTCACCTTGGAGTGACGAAGATGAGGGAAGACCTTAAAGCCTTATTCTTCTGGAAGGGAATGAAGGCATACATAGTCAACTATGTGGCGATATGTCTAGAATGTCAGCAGGTAAAGGTTGAACATAGACACCCAACAGGATTACTACAACCACATGCTATTCCGGAATTAAAATGGGAGGTTATTTCGATGGATTTTATTGCTGGATTGCCACTAACGACAAGGAGACATGACTCAATTTTCGTAGTAGTAGACACTCTGACAAAGAGTGCTCACTTTATTCCTGTGCATACGACATATCAGGCACCTGACATAGCTATAGTTTTCATCAGTGAGATTGTGAGGCTGCATGGCATGCCTAAGAGGATTATATCCGATCGAGGATCAATGTTCACTGGACGATTTTAGACGAGTTTCCAAGAGGCCTTGGGAAACCAACTTAACTTTAGTACTATGTATCACCTAGAGACTTGCGGGCAGATCGAATGAATGAACCAGACCTTGGAGGACATGTTGCGTATGTACGTGATGGACCAACAAAAGCGTTGGGAAGAATTCTTGCCACTAGTGGAGTTCGCTTACAACAAAAGTTACCAGAGCATCATTAAGATGGCGCCTTTCAAGTTTCTTTACGGATGACCATGTCAGACGCCTTTGAGTTGGGATCGGCTTGAGGATAGGGTCCTGGTGGGACTAGAAGCGATCCAAGAAATGGAAGAGAAAATGAAAACAATAAGACAAAGGATTAAAGAATCATAGGATCGACAGACGAGTTATGCCAATGCGCACCGTGTCGACCATAGTTACAAGGTCGGTGATCGAGTCTTCTTGTAGGTTAAACCACATAAAAGTTTGATCAAGTTTCGAAAAGGAGCTAAATTCTCTCCTAGGTTCGTGGGACCTTTTGAGATTGTGGAGAGAAAGGGGACCATGGCCTATTGACTAGCCTTGCCTAATTCTTTGAAGCGTATGCATGATATTTTTCATGTATCTATTTTGAGACATTATATTAGTGATCCTACACATGTTATTGACATGAGTTCCTTGTAGGTATCGAACGAGGGGGCGCTCACGGCTGAGCCGATCCGCATCTTGAATCATCGTGTTCGACAGCTACGACGTCGAATGATAGAGCAGGTCAAGGTCCAGTGGGACAATTATAGTCCACACTCGGTGACCTGGGAGGACGCATATGATATGCACCTACAGTTTCCATTTTTGTTTGATAGATAGACATATGACACTGTGATACACTTTATTTTGGCATTTATACTGTGAAACTTTGGGACGAAGTTTATACCAAAAGGGGGTGTATGTAACATCCCGCTCTGGCGCATTGAGCGAACTTATTCTTTGAGGACGCTTTCCTGCAAGTGATCCGGATTATTATGCTCTTAAAACTTTGATTTTGATTATGAGGCATTATGGGTTGATGACATGTTGTTTTACTTCTTTGACATAGATAGGTGTTATTGACTCAATTTACTAAGTGTGTAGGAATTTTGACCTCAAGGATGCCGAGGCATTGATGGAACCCCTTGGACTCCGGATCGAGTCAGGGAGTGTACTATTGGGGTTTGATTGTATTACTGTGATATTAGTGCATCTGATTAGATGACATGATATGGATATATTTTGACATGATTTGTTGATGATGTAGGCTGACGATAGTTTGCCAACCAGACTCACATATGGAGTAAAGGGGTCACGCATGACTAGCAGAGATGTTGAGGGAGAGGTGTGGACAACAGCCCTGCCACAACCTACTAGCACTCCTGCCGTGGCTCGAACTGTAGGTTAACATTTACCTAGTTCAAGAGGACCCACGATGTCGTGAGGGCAGACTGCGACAATCACTCACGATGATTCTAAGGGGCGCGCAATAAGGCAGGGACCTTATTCCTTAGAGGCCCTTAGTCTCCCACAAGTTCACCTGGCGGAGTATTGACTCCAGGGGTTATTGATGTCTACTAAGTCAGTCAAGAGGCGAGTGGCACCCTTGGAGCACGTGGTGTATCCTGAAGGGCACATCGCGCAAGGGAAGAGATGAGGCGAGTGGCACCCATGGAGCACCTAGTGTATCCTGAAGGGCACGTCATGTTGTTTTTGATAAATGAATGAACCTAGATGACCTTAGGATGAACATTGTGTTAAGAATTAAAAAAAAAAAACATTGTCCCTAATAAAATGTCGCCCATCACGAAAATTAAGGTCTAGGTCTAAATTATGCTAGTGGTAAAATTTTAGCCTTTTAAAATAATAATAATAATAATAATAAAAACAACATAAATAATAATTATACTCTTCGTTAAATCTTGTAACACGAAAGGAACAAGAAATTTAATTTATTCATAAAAAATATAAAAAAATTTGTTGGAATAAAATTTAAAAGAAAAAGGGGAATTAATTGTTTTATTATTTGATAATTTAAAATATACTAATTAAATGAGAAAAGGGGAAAAATGGTTAATTTCCACACCTGCCTTTTTTAGTTCTAATTAAAAAGGGGAAAGAGGGAAAATCTAAGAATTTAGGAAACTAGGAAAAGAGATAAACATAAAAAGGGAAAAAGGGGAACATGAGGGAAAAATGGAAAGTCAAACTTAGAAAAGTATCTACCATTTAAGAGCTTTCTAATTTAAACTGAACTAGCAATTTAATAATAGGAAAAGCCATTAAAACCTCAAAGAGAATCTGGGGACACCTAGGAGTGATTCTAGGAGTAACTCTAGGTGGGTGAGGGAAATAAAGATAGTTAATTAATTAAAGAAATTAATTTATGGAGGAATGTAGGGGATGGGGGACACTTGTACGGAGAGGAATTTTTAGGAATTTATTTTTAAAAACTTTAATTAAATGAGATTTTGGGAAATAAAGGGAGTTTGAAACTCTATATAATGAAGGAAGGAGAAGGATGAAGGATTTTCTTCTGTTTGCATAACGTTATGCTGCAGAAATATCCACTTGACTGACTTAACTTGTGGGAGTTGGGATACCTAGCTCGGTGAGGAGTGGTAGCTTGGCCTTGCGAGACGAGCTGGGAGCTAGTCAAAATCTTTGGATAGTGAGTGTGTGTCCCCTTTGTGGCTCGGGGGGCTAAGGGGGAAGAAGAGTACCCCTAGCATTGGCTGGGAGGTACCGGTGAAGTCTCGACGGTCGGCGAGCGGGTGTTGCACGGAGCACGCAGGACGTCATTCAAAGCGGGCGATCATACAACGGTACGCCCTCTTCATTTTTGTATGGTAGAATGTATTAGGACTTATGCTTGGATCTGATTATTTAATGGAGAAGTAAACTGATTTTTTTTTTAAATTGATGACTGGAACTTTCATTAGACTAGCTCGATGGTTGTTGACTCCCATGGCCTTCATTTTCCCGCACGTCTTGACCACCTTGCTGATTGTGACCTTCGTGGTTGTTTAGCCTTCATCCATACCTCACTAGTCCTTGCCTAAGCAGTCGACTAGGAGCCTGATCTGCGGTCATCGCCTTAGCGTTAAAAGATCTATGGATCTCAATGTGCCGCTTTTTTGTGCGAGGATGATGAGCAAAGGAAAAACCTGTTAGCCATCTACCCTTGATGTTTGTCCCTAGCTGATTGTTGATTCCGCCATCTGGAAACGAACTCTGCGTGTGGATTGTCTTGTGTCCTGGTTGGTTTTCTCTATGCCTTGACTGATAAAACCCCTGCAATCATTCCATGACCCTTCCCATTGG
>JASDQU010438554.1:61064-75293 GCA_032191745.1 Picea mariana
AAAAATGAAATGAATTCATCTCTTCATTTTACATTGGGTATTCTGGCAATGAAAAACAAAATGATTTCTAGTCTGCATTTTTATTTTGGGTATTCTGGCAATGAGAAACGAAATGAATTCATCTCTGCATTTTACATTGGGTATTCTGGCAATGAAAAATGAAATGATTTCTAGTTTGCATTTTTATTTTGTATTCTGGCGATGGAAAAGTGGAATTATTCTTGTCTGCATTTCGTTTTACCTTGGGGCAATTTTTCCCTTAATGAAGACTGTGTTTTTCTTTAAAATTTTGCTGCCATTCGATTCCTGTTAAATTACCCACGTTTTTTCTGTTAAAGATTGACATAGACTGTTGTTTAAATGCTCACGATTTTGCCATCCAAAACGTGACTGTGATTGCTGTTTAAATGCCCACGATATTTGCAATTAAAATGTGAAGAGATTGTTGTTAAATTACCCACTTTTTTTATTTAAAATATTGACATAGACTGTTGTTTAAATGTTCATGATTTTGCCATCCAAAACGTGATTGTGATTGTTGTTTAAATGCCCACGATAATTGCCTTTAAAATCTGAAGAGATTGTTGTTAAATTACCCACGTTTTTGCTATTAAAGATTGACATAGACTGTTGTTTAAATGCTCACGATTTTTCCATCCAAAACATGACTGTGATTGTTGTTTAAATGCCCACAATGTTTTCCTTTAAAATGTAAAGAGATTGTTGTTAAATTACACATGTTTTTGCTGTTAAAGATTGACATAGACTGCCATTTAAATGCTCATGATTTTTCCATCCAAAACGTGACTGTGATTGTTGTTTAAATGCCCACGATATTTGTCTTTAAAATGTGAAGAGATTGTTAAATTACCCAAGTTTTTGTTTTTAAATATTGACATAAAATGTTGTTTAAATGCCCATGAAGTCGCCTTCAAAACTGGTGATTGAGTTGTTGTTGACAGACCATGAGTTGGTCCTTCTACAATTTGTTTTGTCCCTTTTATCCTCCTTTACATTGAACAGATACCCAACGTTCTCACTGCCAAGCTTTAATTACCACATCAATGTTACTGGCCATGTTGATTATCATGTTAATTGCAATATGAAATGCTATATTTTTGCCTTATTAATTGCCAGAACAATTGCTACAACAATGTTAATGGTTAGCAGATTCCTTCTATTGATTAAATGCCATAGCGAGTTAAATAGTTAATAGTTATATAAATCACCTGGTTATTGCGCTATGAATGGTTATGTTAACAGTCATGCAAATTGACTTGTTAATGTTATATTAATTGTATGTTAACTAGAATGTTAAATGTCTTGTTATTGCTATATTACTTATCATGGAAACAATCATGTAAATTATCTTGTTAATGCCATATTAATTGTCATGTAACTATTATGGTAATCACCTTGTTAAATTACTACAACAATGTTAATAGTTAGCCATTTCCTTCTCTATGATAGTAGACCGCTAGCATTGTTAGTTTGATCATTATAGCTAGACTAAATGTTGAGGTTTAACTGTTCATAAGTGCTAATGGTAAAATTCCACTTTAAGAATGTTAATGTGGTTATTCAAGTTTATGGCTAGTTGGATGGGGATTCGGATTAATATAGAATTGTCCATTTAGATTGTAATAAACATTAAAATTTGTATGGTGAGTAAAGACTAGATTGCAAATTTTAGACTTGCTAAATTAGATATGTAATTTATGTTAGTTGGATTTATAGATATCGTCTACTTGGTAACTCAGACTCGCTAAATTGAGTCGTAATTCATGTTAAGTTCGGTTGGTAACTCGTTGACTAATGGCATTTAGACTGGTTAATTGATCTGTAATTAACGCCAATTTAAATCATAGATATTGACCATTTAGCCTTGATTAATGGTTGGGTTGTTGACGAAGTCATTTTTAGCTTCTGCTTCCCATTAAGGGTGTTGTTGTTCATTTTAATTAATGTTTGTACTTGGTTTTGTAAACATTTAATGTGCTTGGTTTCTCACTGTAAGGGTTCTAGTTACTTGTGTAATTAATTTTGGGTGCGTGGGGTTGTTAGGATGACTGTCCTTAGCTTAGTAGGCTTGGCCTACTTGTGTCGGGCGAGATGTAGACACCTCCTTGTTCCTCAGAACAGTCGTCAGCCTTGAGACCTTAAATGGTACAAATCGATGGGAACCTGGGCTTGAGCATTGCTTATGTGTCCTGGAGGTCCTAACCATTGTAGGGTAGGACGGGTGGGTAGTCATTCTTATTCTTCATCGGTTGAATGTCGTACATTGCTTCCAGTTGCTTGATGTACTTTTATGTTAGGTCGTTATGTTGTTGTTGCATGAGTTGCATGTGTTGTGTTCGTCGTGATGTTGCGATGTTGAGTATAATGTCATTATTACCTTTCTACACACACAAAAAAAATAAAAATTAAGTGTTCTTTTACCAATTGTACATTGTAGGAGTCGTACCGATTGGAGATGTCACACTTTGATACTGGCCAACTTCTTGCCTCGTGGGCACAAATATGTATACCTTCTCCAGCTTAGTCAACATAATGAAGAACATAACTTTTACTGGGGACATAGCCAAAGTTATTCATCTCCTCAACCAACCTATTAAGCATTGCATAGATTTTTTCTGCTCGCAGATGTGAATTGTCCCCTACGCAGAATTCATGGAATCTGTTTATCACCTCTATTCAACTGCATCCTGGCCACTTTTTGAGCCCTCTGTTTTTTATCATTGTTCTAATCTTTTCTACTCCATCTCATCTGCTAACAACCACATATAAGATTGACAGTACTACATACTAGCAACAACCACTTTAGAAAAGTGGTTGATATATGCAGATCAATGCCATTAGTTTGGAAAGGTGAAAATAGTTTAGATTGACGTATATCAACCACTTTTATAAAGTGGTTGTTGCTACTTGACATCCAACATCCCTTAAGGACGAACACTAATGCATTGATACATAATTAATATATTAATTATTATTATATTAATTTAATATATAATAAAAATAATAATGTATAAATGCAATATATAAATTAAAAAAATAATTTACATTAATGTATAATGTAACATATTAATTAATTATACATTAATAATATATTAAATACCTCAATAAATACATTACTAAAATATTTTAATACATTAATAAAATATTAATACACTAATAAAGTAATACATAAATAAAGTAGTAATATATTGATTGCAGTAATGTATAAATTAAAGTATTAATACATTAATATATAAATTAAAGTATTAATTTACATTAGTGTATAAAGTAACATATAAATTAATTGATACATGAATAATACAATGTATAAGTCATAGTATTAATACATTAATAAAGTAGTAATATATCGAGATTACTATATTGTATAAGGTAAAGTATATAAGTTAAAGTATTTATACATTAATAATGTCTTAATATAGTAAAATATACATGAGCTCATTGATTGATATTTAAGTAATGTAATGTAACATTAGTAATGTAATGATACATTAATGGATTGATGTAATATATAGATTGAAGTATTAATTTACATTAGTGTATAAAGTAACATATAAATTAATTGATACATGAATAATGTAATGTATTAATTAATTTATACATTAATATATTATTAATTAATACATTGCTAATGTATTAATACACTAATGAAATAATACATTAATAATATATTAAATTCATCAATAAATACATTAAATGCATTAGTAAATACATTATTGAAGTATCAATACCGTAATAAAGTAATACATTAATAACAAACAAATAAAGTAATAACGCATTGACCTTAATGTATTTAGTTAAACATTATTAAAGTAAACATAATAATAATAATAATAATCTATTTTTAAGGTCACGGCCAAGCCAGACCCCTTGTTGGTGTATGATACCCCTTTGATTGTGTATGAGACCTCCTTGTTTCTAAGACAAGGGACCCCTTCCATGCAACCAAGTTGGTGTATGGAACCCCCTTATTTGTGGGACAAGGGACCCCCTCCATGAAGAGATTTGACTACTAAAGACTACAAATATATATACATGCCCTACCCCCCTTTGGATTTGAACCGATGACCTCCAAGGAGGAAACATATGTTCTCAACCTCTAAGCCCACTCAGGCTGTATAGATTAAAGTATTAATACAATAATAATGTAATGTAGTAATTAATAAATGCATTAATACAATATTAATTAATATAATGCTAAAGTATTAATTGATAAAGTAATACATTATTAAACTAGTAATGCATTATAAAAGTATTAATATGTTAATACATTTATTGAAAATGACCATGGTTAATTATGGTTGACCAATAAATCATGGTTTCTTATGGGCATGACTATGAAGGAAATTAATGTAGTAAGTACTAACACATTATTATGTTGGAATAGGTTTGTCACATTTTCGAATTGGGTTATGTTCGTTACATTGCAATATTGGGAAATGGTCATCTCTTTGCAATATTGGGCTATGTTTGTCACAATGTGACATTAGGTTGCATACATCACATTGCGACAATGGGTTATGTTTGACACATTGTGAAATTTCAAAATGTTTCTCACATTACAACATCGAGATATTTGCATCACATTGAGATGTTGATGCATTGTTCATCACATTGTGACGATGAGGCTAAGTTCGTCACATTGCAACAATATGGCTATGCTCATCACATTGTGATTATGAAGAAATGCTCATCATATTCAACGAAAGGGTATGTTCATCACATTGTGACGTTTCTATCCTTGCCATAATGTGACAATACCATGCTTTTCAGAATGCAATGTCATAGATACATTCGACACATTAGGATGACAGGGAGATTATTGTCACATTGTGATGATGATGATGATATGTTCATCACATTATGACAATGAGACTGTGTTCATCACATTACGAAAATATGACTATTTTCATCACAATGCGACGATGGGGATATGCTCATGACATTATGATGATAGGGAAATGTTCATCACATTGCGACATTAGTTTGTTTTTCATGTGACGCTACCATATATAATGAATTAAACATATCATTAAATGCATCATATGTGTGTGTGTGTGTGTGTGCGCGCGCGTGATGAGAGGTAATTAAAAGATCAACATAAATACAAATGCATCATATATATAATGAATTTAATGTAATATATAAAAAAATGAATTAAACACATCATAAACACATTACAAACACTCGTTTACATTGGAATAGGTCATCTCTTTGCAATATTGGGCCATGTTTGTCACAATGTGACATTGGGTTGCATACATCACATTGCGACAATGGGTTATGATTGATACATTGTGACATTTCAAAATGTTTCTCACATTATGAAATCAAGATATTTGCATCACATTGTGACAATACTATGTTTGTCATGTGACACTACCATGCTTGTCACATTGTGACAATACGACTATGCTCGTCACATTGCGACAACATGGTTATGCTCATCACATTGCAATGATAGGGAAATGTTCATCAAATTGTGATAGGGATGTTTTCGTCACGTTGCAATGATGAGGCTATATTCATCATATTGTGATGATAAGGCTATGTTTGTAGCATTGTGACAATATGGCTATGTTCATCACAATGTGATGATGGAGCTATGTTTGTCACATTACGATGATAGGGAAATGTTTGTCACATTGTGATGTTACTATGTTTGTCATGCGACACTACCATTTTTGTCACATTGTGAGAATATGGCTATGTTCATCATATTACGACAATGGAGATATGTTCGTCAGATTGCAACGACATGACTATATTCATCAGATCGCGATGTTACTATGTTTGTAATATTGTGATGCTATTATGTTCATCACATTGCAAGATTACTATGTTCCCCATGATAGAACATTTGGTTTTGTTCATCACATTGGTTTTGTTCCTCATGTTAGAATTTTATTACATTTGACGAGTTATGTTATTCTAAGGACATTGATAAAATTTACAATCTTTCTCAAGATTAAATACATTTACAAATTTATAGTGTTTCTTAGAGATTAAATATATTTACAATTTAATGGATTAAAATTAAGGTATTAATATTATTTAAATTGAATTCAATTTGGCAGGAGCGGGAGGGGTCATCATTTTCCCACATGGAAATCAAGCACTCTCCTTCCACTGGAGCCTTGGAATCGCAACCAATAACCAATCCGAAGCTTATGCCCTGTACCAAGGTCTTCTTCTCGCTAAAATATTGAGCATCCACTCCCTCTCGGTGATCGGTGACTCTAAGATTATTATAAACCATGCACGCAAAGGATCCCACCCCCCGAATATTCACTTAAAGGACACACTCCAACGAATTTTGGAAACTATCAATCACTTCTCCAATATCTCCCTCTTCCATGTCCTCCGAAGAAACAATCAAATAGTTGACACCCAAGAAAATATAGAGCAAGGCTCGTTAGTAGTCAATGACCTCACACATTACAAATCCATCCCATGACCATGTCACAAATCTGACAGGCTCTTGATGCATGGCAGCCAGCACACATGCCCACTCAACGAGACACTTGGAATTTCCTAGCCTGGGTCGCAAACTCATCCCATCATAAATCCTCCCCACTGCCCCCGACATATAAAACACTTGGCATTTTCCACAAGATTCCTCATCTCACCTCTCAACACCTAGACACCTCCCCCCTCACCTCAGCGCGTGTCACCCTGGTCTTTATCACCTTCTCCCTCGACTTGGGAAGTCATTTTGTCGTCCCTATGAATGCTCCTGTGTGTGGAATCAAGGCCTGGAGTGGGAGGAACCTATTCAACATGAAACCTTGGGCGTACTATGGATTTATTTCAGGTAATGTGAATAGTACCAATATCAGCAGCAGGTATGGCTGTAGCTCATGCTCAAAATCGGGAAATCGGATCTGTTCGTTGAATCCAACAAGGGTGATGGAGCATATCAGAGGATGTGTGGCTCATTTCGTAGGAATACTCCATACTTCACAGAAAAGAGCATATATCACTCCTCCCTTGAGCATAGAGACATACTCTCACATAATATAGACATACAACGCAAGGAAAGTTGGAAAAATGAGAAGGAGCCCTGGCAATCAATGCGCAGTTTCAGTGGAAGAGCATGATGAGTTGGTGAGCACGGTGTAAAACTTGCAAATTCAAATCAGAGATATCTCAACCCAAGTTCTATCCATAACTAAAATGCCATTCAACATCGGGGAGAACAACAGAGGAACAAGGATGAATGTGAAGAGTTAAGGAAGTAGATAGAAGCTCTTCGATTTGTGGTTTGGCCTTCTTTTCCTTCAGCCTCTCTGACTACAGCCATCTCCAATGTAGATTCCTTTCCAGGACCTCGACTGCGACTGGATCTAAATTTGTGGCCTCCAACAGAAGAAGACTCCTCTGCACCGGACCAAAACAAATTTTAAGTGTATGTTGTGTTTCATGTGCTTTTATTAGGATCTTTTTGCATGATTTTCACTGTAGACGCTCAAATATGATTTAGCATACTAGAAGACACTGCCCTTGATCACCACTTCCTTCTGGGAGAATTCAGGGGAGTGAATTTTGTTTTCTACAACTCGTGTAGCACAGATTTTTTACTCCTGCGTTTACTCACAGTTTTTTTAATATAAATTTTACTCTGTTTTTGTTAAAAAAAAATATTATTTAAATTGAATTCATATCATTTTATTGTTATTATAAAATAAATCCTAATATAAATAACCATACTCCTAATGTAATAGGAATAACCCTAACCCTAATCTGGCCTTCACACTAACCCGAATAACCCTAACCCTAATCCTAATAACTATTAATGTTAATATATTATTAATACGTTATTGATGATTATATTTAATTATTAATATTGACTAATAATTAATGTATAAAGGGTATGTATGTTACATACCTAAAGTACCCATTGTAAAACATAGTTAATTATGTATATTAATAATAACTTATAATATAATTATTATTAATAATTAATAATTATTAATGTATTATGTAAAATAATTTTAAAAGTATTAATACAAATTTATTAATAATATTACTAATGACTATTAGTTATACAAGACCAATCAATAAAATATTATTAATAATACTAATAGTTATTATTACTATTAAGTGATAATAACAACACGCATTCATTCACTCGGATAGGGTGACACTTGGCAAGAGGAGGGGGACCGCTGGCAGGGACAGATGGTGGGGGGAGGTTAATGTCCCAAGCTGCGACCCCCAGAGTATTAACTTCCCATGGCACACACCATGAGGGAAGTTAACTCAATGCGTCTGGAGGAGTTCTCAGACAAGCGATCCAGTCAGGCCACTGGTACCAGACACATGAACCAGTCTCGCCAACCTTCATTGGTGATGGGAGGGGCATCAATGGCACTCGATGGTGATAAAAATGCCCAAGGAATGCATTTTCTCCTGGTCGTTGCATGCTACCACTTCTGCACAATGCTTCTCAACCCTCCTGGCTTCATCACTTGCACTTCGTGTGCCTTCCAAGCCTCCCCTGACCACCTACACCCCCCCACGGCCCCTCTACATCTCCCCCACCTACTAGTTCTTCCCACCATGCCCCGCAAGCGAGGAAAGCCCAGGCGGGGCACTAGGAACAAGAATCCCATCACTCGAGACAACCGACTCACAACTTCTCAACGATATTTGCTTGTCCATTTTAGTCACCCCCATAGAGACACCAAAAGCACTCAGACCACCTTGCGCACTCAAAAAATGGAGACTCTGCCACCCTTGCTCCAAACTCAGACTCAAACTTCCTTGCGCATACGAAAAATGGAGACCCCGTACCCCACAGTGCAATATCCATTGTTGCCCCAACATTTTCCATCTAGCACTTCAAAGGAAGAGGCACCTCAGTGCCTCAACAAGGTCAAAGAGGAGGAACCACCTCTAGTTCAACTTCTTGGCCTGAAATTGGTTGACACAGAGATGCCTTCAGCTTCACAACCAGGCCCGAGCTTGGTGAACAAGATAGGGCCACCCTCTGAGGCATGCCTCCCCAGTCTTTTTGCCCCCGGGCATAAGCCTTACTAAGGGGACAGGTGATGCATTGTGGAGGAGGAAATCCCTCAAAGCTGGAAACTGATAGAAGCAGGGGAGAACCCAATTACGGTGAAATACACAGGCACAAATGGAGAAAAGGAGGGCTCACACTATACCTATCATCTGGCAGCGGAGCATCTTGAGCTCCTCTTTGACATCTAACATCGACAGGATGAGCATGTGCATGGTCAATGGCTAATAAACCAGTGACTAGATCTGTTGTTTGAGGCATTCTTAGACACCCCAATGCAAGCACACTGCTACACATGCAAGAAGAAGTTTGTTCTATTCTACACTTCTCATCGACATCCAGGTTCCCCAATGGATTGACGTGGCTCACCCCCGACTCTGGTTTTTGTCAATTACAGTTTTAGAATGAATAGTGATTACAGTTTCACTATTTTTCATAGTTATGTAACTATCTTAGTAATGGCGGCTCTGAATGAAGCCATCCCTAGGTTATCTAGTTGGAACAAAGTTCATGTTGATACTTTCATCTTTTTGCACAATTTTTGTAAATTGTATTTCATCCATGATAGAAATATCATCGCTTGGAGACACTTGTTCTGGTTTTCCTTATGTGGTTGAACACGTGGCTGCCAAACGAAACACATATGTACACTCGTGATATAATATACGGTTCTTCTTTTTATTTACAAAAAAAACAACAACATGTATTCATTTATATTAACAATAAATATCTTAATTGTCACTATATTAATTATTATTAATATATTTAATGATTGATATTATTAATAACTATATATAATTAACTGCTTATATTAATAATTAATATTAATATATTATTAATTATTAATAGGGTTAGGGTTATTAATATTAAATTATTATACTAAAATGTGATTAACATTATATTATTAAAACTAGAGGTTAACTATAACCATTAACTATATTAATAGTTATTAATATATTATTAATATATTTATAATTAATATGTTAATAATATCAATCATTAACTATATTAACCCTAACTAAATTAATCCTAACTCTAATAACTCTAATTTTATTAATTAATATATTATACATAACCTTAACCCTAAAGTATTCAAAATTGAAAAACTTATTTTATTAATAGACTTTATTAATATATATAATAAATTAATTTATAAAACTTATTTTATTAATCAACTTTACTCTAACCCTATTAATTACTAGCATACCCCCTAAATGGGCTAATGAGAATGCCGAAGTAATGAAAATAAAATAAATGAAACCTACTTATAAGTAAAGTTAGATATACCTTTATAAGCCCCATGGGTTAGCTCAAGTGGTGATCATTTTGGGGAAACTTTCTTGATCCGGTATTGAGGGATTTCCCRTGATTTCTTCCATCSATTAAAWGTCACATATGCCCCAATGAATCCACAMTAATMTCATTTTAAAAKACAAAGTTTAAGTCTARACTATTAACAACAATATGYACAGAYAATCAATCTTAAATCCTTAAAAGAGACAAACTAATTAATTTTTTTTKTATGTAAAACTTTAAATAAATTTTAAATCATATTAATCATTCTTATAAAATGTAAGGGTATATATTCAAGTTTATTTTATAATATGTCTTGAATTAACTCTTCATCTATCTTTAGCATACCATCATATTCTTGGTATAAAATGATTTTCAATAAAATAAATAATTCAAGTAAAAATAAAATAAATAAATAATGTTATCATTAACTATAATTTGAATATTAATAAAATATTAATTATATACAAACAATTTTATAAGAAAAATAAAAATGTAATAGACAAAAAAGATTACCCATTACAAAAAAATAACTATAATAGCATTTAATAACACTACACACATAGTACTGAAATAAAAATTTAATAGCCTCGGATGGGGTGACACGTGGCGACACCTCACCACATGGCTCAACATCAAGCCATAGCTTAATTGCTGATGGACACCACCCATCCTCTCCGCATTTACGATGGTAGTCGGCCATTACAGCCGCTATACGTAGGAGGGACTCCTCCCTCGCACGAAATCTCTCGCTCAGACCGCACCCAATATGACAGGGTTAATGGGAAGCCAGGCAAATCCGTCATTTGGTAATTCAAAAATTTGAGAGCCTGGACAAAGCTGGTTTTCTCTCGTTTTGGACCTCCTCGCCGGTTGTTCGCTATGGTACAACTCTGGTTCCCTCTCGTCTTGGCTCACTTTCGTTTTGGTGCAGCTTGGGTTCCCTCTCATCTTGGCTCACTTTCATTTGGGAGCTCTGGTGCGGCATTCTCTCTGTATTTTTATCCACCCCTCATCAACAATGACAAGGAAGCGAGGTAGGCCTCACTGAGGCTCAGCCTGGTACACCCACAAAGAGAAAAGGCAAAGGAGAAAGAACCTAGAGCGTGCTTTGTCGATGGCGACTTCCATTCTCCGGCAGAGGGCATGCGCTGATCAATTGGCACTACACGCCATTATCGCTGAGCCTGGGACAGAACACATCATTCATACCATGGAAATTGAGCCTGGAAGCAGTCTGGAGGGAGGCGCTGCGAACAAGTTTCCAACCTTCTATGTTGACGAAACGCCGTACCTGGAGGACTTAGTGACCACCTTGGAACCCGAATCCATGGTGTCGGATATACAGGCTAATAGCGGTCCTAAAGACGAGCCGGCAGAGGAATTCCCTGTTTGTATTGTTGAAGAGATACTGTGGATGGGTGACTACAGCCCCACCAACCATGCTGAGAAGGAAACGAACGAGGATGAGGCTCGAGACAATGCATGCGCAGAAAGGAATGTGGACAAGACTAGAGCAGGGATGAAGATGGATGCGGTCGAAGCAGGACTAAATGTGATCGAGGCCAGAGTAGGGATGAACGTGGAAGTGGGGAACGAAACCTTCAATGAAGAAGGTAATCATGACTTGCATGGTGCACTCCTCTGTGCAGAGCATCTGGCTCTGGTGTTCAAACTCCGAGGCCACATGGCAGACCAGGAGCACAGAGCCCTCCTCATGGGACAACGTCTAGACTTGCTCCTTGACGCGTACTCCAATGCTCCAGCAAAGAGGAAATGTCCATTTTGTGCACAACCATTCGCCATCCCAGCCAGATCCACGTGGCAGACAAGCAAGGGTGACAGGTCACCAGGTATCTAAGTTCTCCTATGCTAGTTTGTTTTTATGTTTAATCATGTTGTTGCTACATGTAAACTTGAAATTCGACCATTTGTCTTGGTTTCCTTCGGGCAGGACAGAGGGAAAAACTATCTTTAGCTTACCCTCTTAGACTCATCTCAGTCCAAACTGTGCTAGTTTCCGGTAAAACGACAACATTTTTGGTGGCTCTGGACGACTATATCTCTGTGTATTTTGTCAATGTTTCTCTGATAACTTAATATAGCAGGTACTATCTTTTTTACTTTAAAAAAAAATAAAATTAATAAATAAATATTAAATAAAGGAAAAAAAGATCACACATAATAAAAACATACACATACTGACAAAGAAAAACATTACAAAAAGAAGAAATATATTAACACATTATACAAAGAATAAATATATATATGAAAGAGAAACATATAATTCACATTTATGTATAGAATATTTCAAAAAATAATGTTTTGTTATATATCCATTGCACATGTTGTGGAATGTTTCACATGGTCTTGCACTTTGTTAGGTTAAAGTGACTTGAATCATAAATTTCAATTTTGTACTATAAACAAATTGCAAATGCAATTTTGTACAACAAATAAATTGTAAATGCAATTGTAAATAATTTGTGTTTTACTCTTAAATGTTCTAAATGTTATCATATGATATGATAATTAAATTTGTTTACTTTTAACTTTGAAATATTATTTTGTTGCGGCTTTGGATGACAAATTTAGTTTAATAAAGCACAATAGATCAAATTGCAAGATAAATGCATTTTCACATCAAATGTTTTATTAAGAATCCTCACTAAAGTTCAAATGTATTAGAGGTGTTTTCTCAATTGTTATTGGATTTCTATTTTATAGAGAAACTTACAGCTGCTAGAGAAACGTAGGGCTTTTCAAACTCGAAGAAGCATTTATTCAAAGAGGCATTTTCTCAATTACTATTGGATTTGTATTTTAGAGAGGAATTTACAATTTTTATCAATACAAGTTTTTCAAATTTGAAAAGACATTTTCTCAATTGCTATTGTATTTCTATTTTAGAAAATTACAACTCCTACCGAAATGCCAAGATCTTCACATAAGTTTTTATATAATATTGATGATGATTAACGTCCACTAAGACCTAATTGTTCTATCATACCTTAAGAGGGTAAGTGATTACTTTTGATTCTTTAGAATTTTGTTTATGTGCTCGAAAAACATTAAGAGAAGCTTTCCAAGATCACCATACTTTTGTTGAGTTAAGAGGTTGGGAAGGTTGGTAATGTGATCAATATTTTGAAAATGAGGTCTAATATGGGTATAGTCTGGACAATCTAAGAGAAAGTGCTTTTCATCTTCAACCTTCTTAGTGTCACAAAGGTGACACACTCTTTCATCCCATAGCGTTTTAGGAATTGACCAACGCCCATTTTCACTATGGAGCTCGTGAGAATTTGTTCTTATCTTAGCAATGCTTATTTTTTTCTTTAGCTAGGGCGCTGGTAGCTTATCTCTGAGAAGCGATGTGGTGGCTACTGGCCTCTGAACTGTGTTACAATGAGGCTCGAAGGCCTATTATTATTGAGAAACAATGGAAACCCCTAAACATCCAAAGACCTAACCCTAGGAGATGAAACACCAAGACTATGGGCCCCGTTTGGTTAAGTTGGTACATCAAATTCTCAGGGATGTAACTTTGGCATACGATCTCTGTTTGACGTGTTACATACCTCGTTAGAAATATCTATTCGAGGCCTCAAAACGGCTCTGGAAGTTCAGGACCCAAAAAACTGCTAAAAATAGTAAACTGTGCAGAAACTGAAAAACTGAAAGAAGCAATCGTGGGGGTCCAAGTGGAATAGGTGGGTGGCCACCAATATCCACCTGGATCATTTCTCCCCCCTTAGGAGGCAATGGTCCCCATTGCATTGAGTTCCTCCATGAGATGAGGAAACTTTTGTTGAACTTGGTCCCTGGTGAGCCACTTGCCTTGGTGAAGGAGTTGGTCTGCTTTGACAACTCGATATAGCGGTATCCTTTGTTTT
>JASDQU010438555.1:0-14492 GCA_032191745.1 Picea mariana
ATCCACTTGGCAGTAATCTATGAAGGGAAAGCTTACTTTGAACCTTTGAAGCCTTGAACCCTAGGTCCTTTTCCTTCAGAACCCCAGATTACTAGGGACGTCTCCCTTGGGATTAGCCACCCTAAATAGAAAGAGCTCCCCATCGAGGTGACAGTGGGTGGGGAAGCTCATGTTACGCCAGTTTGAGCCTTGACTTCAAGCTACCTAAACCCTTCCTAGAAACTATGCGATAACAAGTCTTAGGCGTGCATTTTACAATAAGATGGATTTACCTTCCATTTTATAAAAGCTCTTGAATATTGGTTCAAGGTAGAAGTCCTTAGTCTTTTTAAAATGCACTATAGATGAAATTTATGGCTTTCCAATGTTATTAACTTCACCCCAAATATTAGATCACTAAATTTGGAGCAATATAGAAGCATGTGCATGCATTTCCAATAGGTCAATTTCTATTGTTTTGGTCTCTCAATTTACAAGGTAGACTTTGTCTCTTTTACACAACGACCACTTTCATGTTTTCAAATGAAAATATAAATATGTAGACAGGTGTGAAATTATATAAGACACCCTAAAAAATTTGAAGCATTCAAATCCCAGGTGTGTAAAGACGTGCATTTTTTTGAAGCCTGACGTGCATTTCTGCACAAGGGAATAAATTAAAGTTTAAAAGAAAAAAAAATATTTTGATCATTCAGTTATTCCATTTTAGTCTTTCTAGAGTCTTGTACATGTTGATATGTCTGTTTATTTGTTTATTTATTATAACCTTGCATTCTTTGATGATTTCTACAGGTATTCGCAATGGAAATGCAACTAACTAGGATATGTGTGATGTGTTTGTACAAGCTCTTGCTCCTGCCTCATCCAACTCATGGACCCAGGTAGTTAGTACTCATTTTTCCATTTTAGTTAGTGTGTGTGCACAGTTGTCAAAGATTCATGTGTATTTCAACCCTTTACTAAAATTTGGGCACAAATCACCCTAATATGCATTCTTTAGGGTTTACAACCAATCCACAGTATTGTAACTTGTAACTCATAAATTAACAACACCATACATGAATTTTTCTTCCTAGGGCATGCATTTCTCATCACGCCCCATTTTCATGCATTTTTCCCTTTATGCATTTTTTTTGCATTTACACGACAATTCTTAGCCTTTATGCGCACTAGATGGTTTTAGGTTTCAATTTGCACAACTAAAGTATGAATATATGTAAAATGATAAAATATGAACTCCACAATTTGAACCACTCAATTTGGAGGTCATATGAGCCTTAGGCGTGCATTTTACAATAAGATGGATTTACCCTCCATTTTACAAAAGGGCTTGAATCTTGGTTCAAGGTAGAAGTCCTTAGTCTTTTTAAAATGCACTCTAGATGAAATATATGGATTTCCAATGTCATCAATTTCACCCAAAATCTTAGATCACTTAATTTGAAGCTATATAGAAGCATGGGTGTGCATTTCCATTAGGTCAATTTCTATTGTTTTGGTCTCTCAATTTACAAGGTAGACTTTGCCTATTTTACACACCAGCCATTTTTATGTTTGCAAATGACAATATAAATATGTAGACAGGTGTAAAATTATCTAAGACACCCTTAGAAACTAATTGAATCATTCAAATTATAGGTGTGTAAGGACCTAGGCGTGCAATTTTTAAAGTCTAGCATGCATTTCTGCACAAGGCCATAAATTAAAGTTTAAAAGAAAAACAAGTATTTTTCTCATTCAGGTATTCCATTTCATTCTTTCTAGAGTCTCGAATAAGAATGAAAAAAAGGGATCCAATTTAATTAAATTCCAAATGGAAGCTAATGGTGGATTAATGACTAATCCCATACCATGATAGTTATGATGCAACATGGAAAGGCTATTTCATTGGGAGATGTTGCGGTCTTGTCAACCCTCTCAACATTAAAGACTAGTTATGTGAAAAAACTCTGAGGCATGTGAGAAGTGTGGTTATTTGTGAACCCAAGAATGGGAAATCTAACAAATTTGGTGTTCCGGTCCCAGAGGCTCGACCTTGGTTGTTGGTCTGATTCAAGTGGAGTTTCTTCTTCATATCAGGATCCCATATTCATCCATCGATCTCCAATATCCAAGTACTCACAGGATTTTCATGAGAATGTTACCACAGTTCTTATCAAGAATCTCTTGGACATTGGCAGCATTAGGTTTCTTAGTATAATTTTTTTTCTGAGTTGTTATAGATTTCAGAATCCCTTTTCTATTCTTTCCCTTCCCCTTCTCAACCCTTGTTCTCATTTTCATGTTCTATGTTTGACATGTTTGATTTTTTTGCACCTCCCCTCTTCCATGTTTCCCTCTCCTCTCAACCTTCAAGATTTTCCCCAAAATCTCAATACATTTCCCCTTTTCCCTGATTTCCCTTCGGGAGGTGTTTCTGAACCCTTTTTCCCAGACCCTTCAAGTTTTTCTTATTATTTCATGTCTCTTGTTCACATCCCCTCTCATTTTTGTGGCCTTCTTAGATTTGATCTGTGGACCTTTCAATCCTCAATTTTAATCATTTCGGGTATCCCCCTATTTGTTGATATTTTTTAGCATCCATATTATTGTGTTTTGATCATTAAGATCAAAGACAACAACATAACAAGTTGGGTCATTTCTATAATATTGGACCCTTTTTGGAATGAGGTCAAAGGGTATTTGAAGTGCTTCAAAGCAATTTTGGAAGGAATGCAGGCTCAATACGATGAGAATGCTTGAAGAATTAGTAATATGGAAAGTACTGTGTCCCTTATTATTAACATAATTGAAAGCATCGTTCATGAAATACAAAAAAAAAATGCATTGGAACAAACAATGTTAATGCTCATCCAAAAAACAAATAAGTTAGAACAAGAAGTAAGACATCTACATGAACGAGAGATTGGAAGACAAAGAATCCAGGAGCTAGAAACAACAGTTACAACGCTTCTACAAAGACTAAAAATGGTTGAACAGGAACATAATTATTTCAAAGAAAGAAATTCTCCTCAAGCATCAAACTTAGATTCTATCAATCCGGTCGATCAATCAGATAAAGCACAGGGAGGACATGAAGTAGTTCCCATGTAAATGGAACAAAATACTTAGAGAACAGTTGGAAGACAGGATGAGTGGCATTTTAATATAGTGTAATGAAGTTTTTTAAATGCATCTTACTATTAGGAAAATATATAAGAGTATATGGCAGCTTCACTTCCCGAAATTATAAGTTTATATATGTTTTATATATCAGACAGTTCATAGAGTGGTGCTTTGTTTCATTCAAAACTCTTTTTGTAAATTTTAGCAGTTGCTTTGCCTCAAGCGTAACCATTTAATACAAAGTTATTGTTCAGTTCCTACTAGAAAAAAATATTTATGATGTTATTAAATTCAACCCAAAAAGTAGATAACTAAATTTGGAGCTATATAGAAGCAGGGGCATGCATTTTCATTACGTCACTTTCTACTATTTTGGTCTCTCAATTTACAAGGTAGAATTTGCAACTTTTACACAACAACCACTTTTATGTTTGCAAATGAAAATCTAAATATGTAGATAGGTGTAAAATTATCTAAGACACCCTCATAAACTTGAACCACTCAAATTGCATATGTGTTAATACATAAGCATGCATTTTAGTAAAGCCCGATGTGCATTTCTACACAAGGGCATAAACTAGTTAACATTTAAAATAAAAACATATATCTCTTAAGAGTGATTGTGCATTTTTAGTTGTTTAGGCTCTCACAAGATTAAATTAGGGTTTTATGAAAAAATAGAAACCCTAATCCTAATTTTCTATATCATCATATATCGAGAACATTGTCATCTACATCTGGCTCAATCTACTCCCTATATCCAATGATATCCGGTTTTTTTTATTATACGGTCGTCACACTTCTGACGACAATCTGTCACATTCCCATCTGGGCTTGGAAGTCTCCTCTTTCTCTCCTCCGATGATTTCGTCGCACCATATCGTTGGATCCCCGATAGGTTGTGTGATTTAGAGTGATGCGACATCGATGTAGGCCACTATCCATAAATTCATAATTTGGATGGTGCCCATGTCAGATTTTCGACCGTACTTAAGTGTGCCTATGTCGCAGTAATGAACATCTACATTGATAAAATGGTTTCTTGGAAAATGACATGTGGCATATCAATGTGTCACAATATTTCCATTGTATTATAGTCGTCATTATGATGATTCTATGTGATGAACATTTGTTTCACAAAATATCTCCACAACTGCCACGTGAAATTTTGTTGCATCAGATATACGACATATATTTATGGTCATCGCTAGTATGACAAAAGTGGTTCGACGAATAACTAAGGAGGGATTTTATTGGAATTCATATGGGTGGTCTTTGTAAGGGTGTTGGAAAATGAGGCAAATGTACTAGTGAAGTTAGGAAATGCGAGAATTGGTGCTTGATTGATATTTCGTTTCATCTCGTCGAAATATTTATGCTAATTCTTTCCCCACTGGAAACTCTTACCACTGGCTATTATGGCATGGAGTGGTACAACTACCAGTGAAAAATATGCAATGAACTTCTATAGGTTTTCGTTTTCCCCAATAAATATCCTAACTTCAGTGACATTAGTAGGAACTAGCCATTTTATGATGGCCTCCATATTTGAGGGAACTATCTTGGGATCCCCTCCACTAATCACATACCCAAAATACACCAATGGTTGCTAAGAAAAATCACATTTCTTGAGGTTAGCAAACAAGTGGTTCTTTTTCAAAGTCTTTAACACCTGCATGAGATGTGAAATTTTCTCCTCCCAAGTAGATATATAAACCAATATATCATCCAAATACACTATAACAAATGAATCTAAATATGGGCGCAATACATCATGCATCAATCTCATAAATGTAGTTGGTGCATTACATAAACCAAATGGCATGAGAAACCATTCATACAAACCTTGCCTTTTCTTGAAGGTGGTCTTCCAGATGCCTTCTTATTTGTCATGTACCTTTTGGTAGTCTGATTTGAGATCCAACCTGGTGAAGTACTTGGCATGCTACAATTGGTCACACAAGTCATTGATCTTGGGCAGAGGGAACTAATTCTTGAGTGTAATCTTTTTCAAATCTTTATAGTCAATTCACATCAACCAAGTCCCATCCTTCTTGGGTACTATGATAATAGGTGACCCATAAGGTGAGGTGCTTGGTCAAATTACTCCCTACTCCAGTAGTTGTTGCAACTATTTCTTCACTTCATATCCTTCTAGAATGTACTATCTATACAACACAAAATTAGGTAATGGGGAGTCAGGAAACAACTATATCTTGTTCTCCACTACCCTCTCAGGTGGTATACCTTTAGGCTCCTATAACTCTCCTCTATATTCCTACAACAACTCCTCCAACTGTTGTTTTTGCTTTTTAGTACATCACTCCAAGGATGCCTTTACTCTTACTAAATCATCACCCAACTAATTTTCTCATAAGAAAAGAAAAGCTACTTTTTACTTGAACTAATCAACATTAAGGCTTGGTTGGCACTTACCAGTGAGATCTTCAATTTACCTTTATGTGCATTGATGATGAAATACTTCCCATCATTGATCAGGTGGTATTGTTTTTTTCTACTCATGAATATTGCATCCCTCGTATGCATGTAGGGGCTTCCAAACACTACACCACACACATTAAGGGGTACTACATCTACCTCCACTTCATCAATAAAATATTCACTTACAACAAATTTGATCTTACATTGTTTTTTGACCGTGATTTTTGCATCCTTTTTCACCCACCCCAATGGGTATGGGCTTGGATGATCATGAACCTCCAACCTAAGGTTGTTGACTAGATTGGAGGCTATGAGATTAGCTTGCGAACCGAAATTGAATAGAGAATCTACCTTGGTATTATTGACCTAGATCTTGACATGGAAGGGTTTTTTCATTTCATTCTCTTCCTTGTGATGAAAAATACTCAGTTTCACCTCCTTCTTCACTAAAGTGTAGACAATATTCTTATCCACATATGAGTTTCTCTCTACTTGATTTCTTAAATTTGTGGCTAGAAGGTTCTTCTTCTTGGCATCCTTCTTATGGTTCTTAGGGTTCAACTCTAGATGCAGTTTCCAACACTTTTCTTTAGTGTAACCAGCGATATTGCAATGGTTATAGTGGTTACTTGGATCCTTGCAATGATGTGCAGTGGTTGTTGTATTCTTGTCTTTCCCTTTACACTTCTTATTTCTCTCCTTGGAAGCATCTTGGTTCTCTTTTTGCTTGGAACCACTTAGATGCTCTTTTTTGTGGCCTATATTTCCAGTTATTTTTCTTGCACACAGGCCTCGTCAACTATCTAGGGCTTGAAGAACATCACTTGCTTTTGAAAATGACCATGTATACCCCACAAATAATTGAGGAGTACCATCTAGGTTCTTGGGAGAGATACCCAACAAGATAGCCATCTTTCTGAATTTAGTGGTGTACTCATGTACACTATGCCCTTTCCTTTGCTTGAAGTAATGCCAATGGATCCATTGGTCATCTACATACCCAATAGGATAGAATTGGGAATTGATTAGGGTTTTGAAATCCTTCCACTTAGTTATTAGTGGATCAACCTCCAACCTAAGTGTCTCCATATGGATTTCCCTCCAGGTTAATGCATGGCCCTCTAATTTTGGTCAGGAAAATGAAATAATTTTCTCTTCATATATATTGTGAACAGTAAAATATACCTTTCATTGTTGCAACCAATGATTCAAATTTAATGCATCGATATCACCTTGGTATGGCTTGATATCCACTTTCACTTCGATTTTAAATGAATATTGTGAAGGGGTAATGGCACTGGAACTTGGCTACTCTTTCTCAGAATATTTCCTCAACTCCTTTTTCAAGTCTTCATTTTCCCCCAGTTTCCCCTCTAATTTGTTCTTTGATTTAGAGCCCACAACCTCCCCAAATGAGTTGATCTTGCTTGCTAGAGTCTCCATGAGAAGGTCCATATTGTGAGAGATATCCATGAATTTATCTTCCAACCTCACAAATATTTCTTCTATTGGATCTCAAGAGTTGTTGTGAACAGACTCATCTTCCATGGCTAGGGTTATGCAACTTTCTTCTAAAGCCAGTTCCTGGATCCTGCAACTTTCCAAAAATACCCCAAAGAAAACAACTCTTATACCAATATGATCTATAAATTTCTATGAATATCCCATTGGATAGTTCATCACAACAGATCTTAAACTATTCTGAAATATTAGATTTTTCAGTTTATTTCCTTAGATCCTAGATTAGTTAATTAGTAGTTTTGCTTGAATTTATGAAATATATGAATTACGGAAATGAAAGAAATGAGAAAAAAAAACACCATCCACATACAAATGAACATAAGATATGTCCTAGGAAACCAAATATAGTTGAAAACCTAGCTAGAAGGTGAGGCCTATGCTCTACTCTTTTTTCTTCAATTATGGAAATGCAAATACAAAGAAAGAGGAAGTCATTGTGGAGTTGCCTTAGTTGACATTGAGGCCTGTATGGCTTCTACAAAATCTCTCCCTCCTCTATTATGCTCTCAAAATACCACTCCTAGTTGCTATGATCAACTATGGAACAAGTATAATGTTAAAGAATGGAAACCATTTCTCCTTCTAGTGGCCCAGTATTTAACATAGTCTGGTAGTCGTCTAGGGTTAGGGTTTTGACTTTCTCAACCCTCAATTAACGATTAGGTTTCGACCTTCTAGAATATTATAGAAAGTGCACATGTGGCTAGCCCCATATGTGCAAGTAATGAGGGTTTACGTGGCATCTACTCCTACCATGGTGGTCAATAAGGTAGGTTAACTAGCAGGGGGCATAAATTTTGCATACGAGTTCCAATTGAGGTGTTTTACTTGGGAGTCTCAAAGAAGAACATCGTTAAGGGAGTGTGCACAAGTTTTGTACACTATAACCCCCAAAAATGTCGTTTAATGCCTCAAATGGCTCCAGAAGGTTCTAGACCCCAATTTTTCAAACTAGGACCTGCCACTAAAATGGCCTTGCAATACAATTCATCTAATTCTTTCCACCCAAAAAGTACCAATATAGATGACAAGTTATATGATGATCCAATTTGGATCAATGGTTTTTCTCTTGGGACTATGTTGAAGGCATTTCAAAATTCAATGAAGCAAAACCAAATCGCTTCATCTTTGTTGTCCCACATCTTCTCCACTATGTGCCTTAGTGTGATGCAATGATTAGTGGTGGAATGTGTGGGCCTAAAACTTGCTTGCCCCTTGGATTTTTTCCTTGTGTTTTCTACCCATTTGTTGATCTTTTCTTCTAGTAATCCTCTAATCAATTTTCATGAACACTATACTTATCACAATGGTTATGTAGTTTCCTAGGTTCTTATTGTCTCCTCCTTTCAAGATGGGAGTATGAGGCTCATAGTCCAACATTCATGGAATCCCTCTTAGATAATTTGGTTAAGGGTGCTTGTTATGTGGTCACTGATATGGTCTTGTCCCCATTGGATGTGCTCATCTTCGATTTCATTTATGTCTTTGGCCTTCACTTATGCTAGCTTATTTATGCCCTCTCTCACTTCTTCATTTATGAAGACAGCCTTGTTGTTGTCAAATTTTGGTGGCTTCCCTTTCTTTGATGTATTTTTGTAGAGACGTTTAGTGTGTAACAACTATCATGTCACTCAAATGTTGTTTTATATAATTTCTTCTTGATTTGAAGATCTTTCCAAAAAACAAATAGGGTTCCTTTTTGCTAATACTAGAAACTACTCCCACCTTTATTTTTTGAATTTGTCCTTTTGGGTTTTCATTGCCTAGTTGTATGCCTTCAAGTTCTCACTAGTTGGGTCATTTTTGTAGGTTTTTATGGACTCCTTGTATGCTTCATGATACCACAAGTTGGTGGGTAAGTTGTTTGAGTGGTTTCTTGTCTTATGCACTTAGTTGGTACATTTTTCCATGTTTTTTTTTTTTATCATTTCTATGATTTCTTCACATTTGTTTACATTGTCATAGTTGTGCTTAGAAATTCTAGCTATGCGGTGATCCTTGTTAGCTACCTCTAGAATATTTCCTTGTTTTGATTGTTAATTTTCATTGTAGGGTGCTTTGGCACTTCATTTATCCCCCCTTCCCTTAGAATTTTATCCTTCTTTTCTCCTTCTCGTTTGATCTATATGAAGAGTGGGTCATGTTCTAATGACATAAGTTCATGATAATCCTCAATCTTCAACTAAACATCTATTTGTTCCAAATTTCCCACTAATGTCAAGTAATGCAATCTACGACATTTCATCCATTGTGGGTGAAGCATGTGTGTCCCCCTAGTCCCTTCCATTTATCCATCCCTTTGCATATCAACAATTCATGAGCATTGCAAGGTTCAAGATTGCATCCCCAAAGTGAGTTATGTCCTCATACCCTTCCATTAAATGTCTTTCTCATATTTTCTCATCTTCTATTAATCCATAATGGGTGGTCTATTTCCACAAAATGTACTAGTTGCATGTTTCTTGTTCTACCATTGAAATCGCCCATGATCAGGTGTTTCCCTTATTCTTGAAACTATCTATGTCACCATTGGGTTTTTGGTATTGTTCTTCATTATTTACTTTTCCTTTCTTGTAGAAATTTGATTTTTACGGGGGAAAATAACACAATATTATGAAGTTGTTGTTGTCGTCATGTTGGAGTTCCAACTGTATAAACTAATTCTAGGTGTCCATTTTGCTCACAGAAATATTGTTTCTTGGAATCTTCAATGAAGCATGTGATCCCTCTGTTGGTCCTAAAGTATGTGCCTGACTGCTAAAGGGCAGGGCTAGGCCATCTCAAGTTTAGAATCGTTGGCTTTTTTATTTTTGTTGGTCAGTTAGAGAGTTGGATTTACCAAGACAAGAGTATGATGGGGTTGGAAGAATGATATGGATGAGGGCCTTCCTTGGATGGTGGAACACAAATGACAAACAAGTGAAATAATAGAGGTAAAAACAAAGGGAAACATCAAACCACTCAATGAATAATCTGTTGCAAGAAGTTTAAAACTTAAAATATCATTTCAAGACATCAAATGTGTATAAAAAACACAATTACTCCCACAGGTTGTAATAAAAACAAATCTTCACCAAAGCATTTGTTTTTTAACAAGTTGCATATTAGTGAAGATAATTTATACAATAGTTGAAGGAAATGAAATGTACTTCACACAAATCAAAAAATGCATTCAAGATAAGATAAAAACACATGTAGATTTGGACAAAAACACTACCATCAAGAGTATATTCACCAGGTAGAGAGTTTTAATCCATGCATAGAACAAGTTCAACCAGCTGATGTATTGATCTTCTTTTCCCAAAAACTGAACCCTTAAAACACACAAAAACTAAATATTTATCAGAGTTGTAGAGGCTCTCGTCCATTTGGGACTGAGGCTTAACTCTACACCATCAGTTGTGAAACAACTTATTAACTTAACTAAAACACTGTTGGAGTATATTGAAGTATACTTTGAGCTTGAATTAATAAAAAAGAGTGGTTCTTATCACACATAAAAGACCACTTATTAAGTTAATCTAAAAGAGTCTTGAACTCAAAATAACTAAAACTGCTGCTAGCAATGAAACTAGATTGATGTATATGTTGGAGTGAACTGAGATTTGATAGAAAATTACTAGGAGTGACATAACTGAGTTCTGTATCGAGAATTGGAATCCATGCACGTTGTTGGAGGCCATTGGGAGATAGCTGGATGAGTTGGCGATGTTCTTCCTCAACTTATTTTCTGGGGGGAAGAAGCAAGTCTTCTAGCATTTTTTTGGAGTCTTCAATATTCCTTTGCAGTCTAGGTGTGTAGTTTCTCCAATTCCTGCTTGTGGTGTCGTAGGGTCCATATCTGAAGCTTCAGTTCTGTACCTATTGACTATCATCGAGCTATTGTCAGACGAGAAATATGATTCCTTTTATTGGTTGGGCGTTCCTAGTTTGGCACCGTTTAAAAACTTCAAAATATGAAATAATTGAGGATAAACCACTTTGGAAATTTGACGTTCTGGGGATTTGAAGTGCAGAGTATACATATCTCCCGGAGGACCAAACTCCCAAATTCATTAACCAACACATACTGCTAATTAACCTGGGATTATCTTATCCTTAAGCATTTCGGGACTTTGGGACTCCATCACATATCTCCCTGAGGATCGAACTCCCAGAGTCATTAACCAACATTTATTTCTAATTAACCCTGGATTAAGAATTTAATCATTTTGATGTTTCGGCACTTCAACACTTTGGAGCTCTGGAACTCCGAGAAACTATGTTTTCTCTAAATTGAAATCCCTCGGAGTGGCGATATCCCAGATCTGACGTGGCCATATGATGTCATAATCGCAGATGTGTCACAAAAAGAGAGTGACATGTGTCACCTGAAAATGAGTAGATTACGTACCCAAAGTACCATAAATGAGTGCCATGTGTCATCTGGAATCAACTAACAGGTGGGATATGACATCAATTGAAAAAATACTCCGACACTTCGGGGCTTCGGGGCTCTATGCTTATTCTGGATCGAAACCTCCTAAATGAATGAACTCGCGAAGTGATGTGGCAGTTCGGACCCACTTCGGAAATTTGAGGCTCTGACACTTCAGTGCTCCAGCACTTCAGAGCTTCTTGAATATAGATTATGAATATCTCTCGGATAACTGACCTCCTGGAGTGTCGTGGCAGTTCGGGGCTCCGGTACTTCGGAGGTTTGAAACAATGACAAGTTCGGATGCCCGAATGTTGAATTCGCGAAGTGACGTTGCTATTGCTTTGTTGTTAAACCTCGCGTGATTTTGAAACTTTGAATGCACGAGAGTCGTTGATCTGAATTGACTGTTTGATCTCCACCATCGAAAATTTAACCTGTCTGTTTTCTTACAATCTAAGCCTGAAATGGATTTTTGCATCTTTCTTTTTGGATGTTTCTTGCTCATACAAAGGACTTTGTCGACCTACTGCGTGCTCAATTAGTGATAAACATGATGAAAATTATTTTCAAACTCAAACCAGAACATGTAATCACCTTTCAAGAAAGAAAAAGATGGTGCAAAAGAAGTAAAGATGGGTAGGGGCCATTGAAGCTGAGTGATTAAATCATGGAGAATAACCTTAGCAAACACAAAACAAAAATCAGACTTGATGGATGTATAGGTTAAAGGAGGGAAAGGGAAAGAGTGCAGACCTAGGTTATGACATTGGCTCCAACCGAGGATAACACTTCCCTGTGAGGTGCTAAGAACAATAGATCAGGTTCCTTACCTCTCAAAACCTCATTCCCACTTGTTGTAACTTACCTTTGTTTCTGTCTGTCAGCCATGTATATCTTCTTCTACTAACATGTGCATTATCTTCATCCTCTGATTCATTTTCATCTACATTGATAACCAAATCCTTTAAAACGGGGTTCAACCTGGTCTTCACATTTGACCTCAACTTATTAATGAGTTTGGTGCAAGGTTTTCTCGTTATGGTTTGTACAACATGTTTTTCTCCCTCCTTCTCTGATGACTTTTCCATATTCTTCAAACTTCTTGGTTTGTTGGAACCAATTGAGTCATTAGTGAAAGCATGGTCCTCGTGACTTTTCATTTGATGATTTGGCTTGACGTCAAGTTTTGTTTTCACGTGTAGCTCTCAAATTGGGCCCTAGGCGTGATATTAGCACATGATTGTGGAGGTTTTCGAGGTTGGTTTGGATCCACACCACTCCGACTTCCACAATAAACCACCAATTGCCCCGTACTTCACAAGCTATACCATGGTTTCAATTGTGGAACCGCTCTAGGAAATTAACGTTCAGGGGCTTTTTATTTCTGCAATGAAGTGTGAGCCATCGATCAGTTTTGCAATCTGTGATCTGGGCAACCCTACTACTTTAGCTCCCCTGCTAAAGTTTTATCCATCTACGAATTTTAAAATTATTCTAACCAAATTTAGAGATGGCACCAATTTTTCCTATCCTCGAAAAGAAGATCAAACCAGCAACACTAACACACCCGAGTTCCTTTGTTGGGCTATGGAGTCTTTATTCACACAAAAAATAACTAATATATAGCTACACCTTTGTTGGGCTAAGGAGTCTTATTGTTGATCTACTATATGAACACACTAAAAAATAAATGCTCGAATGAAGAGCTTATTCAACACACCCCTACTCTAACCAACTGAAATTGAATACTCAAGTATAAACGAATTTCCAAAATAACCAATCAAGCAACGAGGTTATTGGCATGTCTTCATGTATCCTGCTGAAAACATGAAAAGACAACAACGTACACAACAAAAATTATAATGGTAGTTCATACTTTATACCACACATTGTGTGCATCATACCAACAACTAAAATATTAGAGACCCCTATTGAAACTGAATCCATCCAATGAAATATGGTATCATCAAGAACATCAGGAGACTCTGGCTGATCTAGAAGACTGAGTCGTTGTTTTTTGAAATCTACTATATGAACAAGACTGGGTTTCTCTTGTCCTTGTTGAAACAACTCATGAAATTCATGTGATTCACAACCATTAAGGGCAGCAAAACACTCTTGATACTTCTCATCTTGTTGTTTGAAATGCAAGAGTATGTCTTCTACATTGCTAGTTTTTTCTTGTTCTTGCTCCAGAATGTCATTTCCAGACTTAGAGATTTCTTGTTGCTTAATTTTTTCATGAAGATTTATCACTTGTTTATGATTTATTTTAAGTTGAAAACATTCATGCCTATCATTAGTTGCACAATGAACACAAAACTGAAAAAACTTCTGCTAGAAACCCAAACTAAATAAGGATTTAACATCAACATTTATTGCCTTCTCATCATCATTTTCAATTTTAAAAGAATGTTGAAAGTCGTCTTGTTGTATAACAGAATTGGAAGAAGATACAAATGATAATGGATCTTCTTCCTCTTCCACAACATTATTGTCCCCTTCATCTATACTGCCAAAATAACTAATAATTGATTGTTGAATATAAGATCCAAATTCTTCACAACAATTGTTATAAAGTAAATCAACTGGAAAAAACCTTTTACAATGATCACTAAATGTTGCATGGAGTTGTTTCAAGGAAGATATGCTAGCAGGAGGCAAGGATTGGTACCATTCATGAGCGTCTCAATCTAATGAGTACATGAACATTGTAGTGTCCCCAAGGCCGAGCCCCGTTACAGATCATGTTATATGCAAAGAATTGAAAATGTGTTCTATAGGTTGGTGAGCCAAGTTTTGCATAAGCTGTAGGCTTATGTGTTTTGATAGGCCAGGGAGCCTAAGTGTTGAAGGCCATGAGCCTGTTGATGTACTTGTATGTATGCAGATCAATTAATAAAATATAAACACCGCCAGTGTAGACCGACCACGATGAATGAGTGATGGGGGACTGAGCGTCCACAGAGTGGGCAAGGAATTAGGGGCTGGAAGGTGGGAAAGG
>JASDQU010438555.1:29955-44136 GCA_032191745.1 Picea mariana
CTTGTTTTTACCCCGAAGCCATATCGACTTGTTTAAATTCATCATGCTCGTAGGCTAGCAACCCACTCTTTTCTAATGCAGATGGTGAAATGAAACTATCTGTCGCACCAGAATCAAACAAAATATTAACATTAATATGATTTAGCGTACCTGAGGATTCTACTGCTGTGGATTGATGTTTGGCCTGACGGTTGTTAACCACTACGTAAATCTGATGGTTGCTACTTTCTCTCCCCATTGGTGCCTTTCCTTCTCTATGCACGAAACCTGATTGTAACTCCAGGCAGTCATGCTAGTAATGGGGTCCCCCACAACCCCAATAGGTAACACCTGATTGAACCTGTGTATTGTTATGTGTCTGTCCTCGAGATGGTCGTGGACCTGTCTGCACCGTTGGCGTTGAACGAGATGTTGCACTAGCTGCCATTGAAATCCCTGCAGCTACTATCCCTGGCACGACTCTATTACCATAAGGTGGTGGCCTTGAGCCCCCTCCCCTAGGAAATGTCCTTGGGGTCTTTCCTACGAATCTAGAGCGATGCAAAAATCCCAATCTTGTACCTCCTGTTAAGTTCATGTGTTCTTCTGCATAGCGCGCACTTTCTACCGCCTCCGCTACTGAAGACGGTTTCCACATTCGCACCATAGCTCTTATCTTCGGGTTCAATCCATAAACGAAGCGCTCTGCCTGTCGCTGGTCATTTTCCATATACGAAACATACTTCACCAGTTCCATAAACCTGATCTCATATTCTTCTACAGTTCTGTTTCCTTGTACTAAGCCATGAAATGCCCCTACCTATTGTTCCTCGTAGTATGCTGGTAGATATTTCCTTCGGAACCTCTCCTCAAAAAGTTCCCAAGATACTGTGTTTGGGGTAAGGTGTAGTTGTCTCTCCAAGTTGCCCCACTAGTTCAAGGCGCTATCTCTTAACTGGAAAATTATGATCTTTGCCTTTGAATTGGACGCATAGTCCCTTAAGGTAAAACACCTTGTCATGCCTTCCAACCATGCTTCCGCACGTTCACTGGCGCGACCTCCGGCAAACTCTGAAAGTTTGATCTTCTGCAACTCTCGCGTGATGTCTTCAGGTGGAAATTCTCCCCTTGAGTTCCTTGATGCTTCTGGATTACCCGTTCCAGATGGTGAGGGTTCCAATTCAGTCCCTGCTGGCTGGTGCCCCTTTGAAGTCTCATTAATGGCTTCTAACGAGTGCAGTATGAGGGCTAGCTCGGGTGATGGCGGTGGTGGTGATGGTGGTGTTGATGGTGTGGGTGGCGTCGGCGGTGCCCGTGATGACGCTCCCCTGCCTCGACCCCTTCGAGTCCTGGACATCTTGTATGACTTAACCTGCATCACCCCAAAGTTATCAGGGTGAGTTCCAGGACATTTCAAATTGGTGCTACTTAAACTTAGAAACAGGGTTGGGCGTAAGTTTTCTTTACTTGTCTGTAAATAGACATTACTCCATCAGGGGAATTGGCTAGGTTTGGGTTAAGATGAAGCGTCTAAGCTTTGTTAACATCGAACTTTAAGGTAGATTAACCTTACACTAAATAAAATAATTAATTTTAAAATTATTATTACACTAATTTAACTCGAATTATCTTTACTTTAAATTTAAACTAACTTATCCTTATTTATATATAAATCATTTATACTAAATTATTTAATTTATTTTTAAATTATTTTTAATTCTTTATATTTTATATACATAATAATTGAACGTATACCCATGGGTTCGGGCACGCATGGGTTCCACGTGCTCGTCTAGCTTTCATAATCTCCCTCGTATCTAACCCCCAATTTCTACACCTGTCAACCTTTCAACTCTCCACGCGTTCTTCCTTTGTCCCTCTTTCTCATCCGCTGGGACCTTCCTCGCATCAGTATTTGTCCACCACATATCTGCCTCTGCTCTACTCAGAGATTTTCAGAATCTCCCTTGCCATGGCTCACCTCCACATTGTTGTTTTGAGCACTTTACCAGTTCATTTTGCAGAAATAGAGTATATTGATATGGCCCCTGATAAGATCCAGGACCTAGAGTCCAGTCTCCTTGAAATGTTGGGAACCAATCCCTTGTGTGTACATTTTTTGGAGCTCGCCCTCAGCTATAGTAAGAGGTATGATTCAGTCCGCATGTTGTGCACAATTTCAATACCTTCATGAAGAAAGCGGGGTTATTCGTATCAAGAAATTGCATAAACCTTCCTTACGCGGTGGTAATGAATGGTGATTTCTTCTTTTGAAACAAAAAGATTTGCTTGTAATTCCATCCCTGTATGGATTTTGGGTATTTTGCTTTCAATTTATTTCATTTATCTTTATAAATTTATTCGTCTGTGCATATGCATGTAGTTAGTTGGACATACATTGCCTTCCGTTTTTCTCACGGCCCTTTGCTCCTAACTGTGAAATTCCTCACTTAAATTTCGGGTTTCGGGATTTCCTTATGTCTGATGCCGAGAGTCTCCTGCCCTTACAGACTCCCAGTCTTCGATATGCCGATGCGGTACTTTGTGCCTTAGCCCTTCGGTCTAAATTTCCTGGTTCATATGACCATTATACCACAAGGCCACAGCCTTGTCCCTTATCGGGGTTTCGGATATCACGCTATCGATTTGCATGAATTCCATGCCTACGGAATTCCCGATATCCTGATACCCGATGCGCCTCTTCCTTGCGTGTTAGCCCTTTCGTCTACACTGAGGTCCATGTGACCAGCACCTATGTGACCATTGCCTTATGGCTCCCCATCGGGGTTTCGGTCCTCCTCGCGCAAGAATTTCATCAATTCAAAATTTGCGATGCCTTTTTTCATTTACCCTAGGTCAACGAATGGTTAAAATTTTAACTTTTCGCGAGTTGAAGGTTAATGAAATCGGGATTCGGGATTTCCCGTAACAAAGAATCGACATACCTTAAATCACGAAACCCCGATCTCTGATTTCGCGATGTGTTTACATCTTGATTAAAACGTCTATTAATTAATCCATTTTTTTTTAACGAAGGTTTAAGTGTTAAGTTAATTACGTCGGACTTTCAGGGTTCACGAGTTCTCCTGACATGATTTTATTGTCACCGAGAATCCCAAAATGCCAATATTCGATGCACGTGTGATCTCTCTCCTCCATGTCACCACTTCCTCATCGCTCCATCGGGTATCGCAAAATTGTGACTTCTAATGAAACAATTCCCTTGTATGCAAAAAGCCCGAAATGCCGAACCCTGACTCTTTTAGATCCTCAGACATGCGTCCCTCAAATAGGACGGATCCAACTGGATCGGGAAATCGCAGATCGCGATTCCATTGTGCAAGAGTTTCATGGCTCCGGAAACCCCGATATTTCGAACTCCGACTCTCTAGGTTCTCTTGCCATGTGTCCTCGCTGATGGACGGTCCTGATCGCTCCTCGTTGTTTCAGGGTTTTCGATACCAATGTGCCTATGTCTTCGGAATTCCCGATTTCCCGATACTCTGGTTGGCTGACAGCTGGTCCCTCTCGTTGGCGCTATCCTCTCTCTTTGATGTGTGATCAGTCGGCCCCACTCATCGGGGTTTCGGACTTCGCGATTTTGAAATGAAGAGATTTTGTGTCCACGAAATTCCTGATACACCGATTCCCGATTTTTCGATGGGGCCAAACCCCGATGGTTCTAGATGGTTGCCACCTATCCCACATATGGATGGCTCTGATTGTATCGGGATTTCCTCTATGGATTTCCCGACCTCTTGCTCATAGAGTCTCCGACTCTCCCCGAATGACGGACACCTGTCCTCCACTCCAACTTTGGTGGCCCCTCTACACTTACATCACTGTCGGGATATCGCGGATCGTGATTCCTAGCGATGAGGTTTTTTTGTCTTTGAAAACCCCGATTTCCTGATCCCCAACTTCCTGGGATCTCCTGACACGTGTCCTGTTGTTTGGACGACTCTGATCCTATCGAGAAATCGTGTATCGCGATTCCTTGACGCAACTGTTCTACACCCCTGAAATTTACGATGGGTAAAATATTGATACCTCCCCAGAATGCTGACGCGTGTCCCTGCTGAGATCAACGACTGGGATCCGTTCTCGGGGTTTTCATAACCACAAGGTCTTGATTCTCTGGCTTAACAAAACCCCGATGACTCTGATATCCCGATGGCTCCTCCTCTGCACACTAGGACTTTAAATCTTGCGCAACTTCTCGAGATCTGACGGCTGATGAGATTTCTCCCAAGATCTGACGGCTCAGATCCATCCTCACATGTAATAGACATCTCTCCTTTGGGATAATCGATTTGTTGCATAAAACATTACGTAGTGTTAAAATTGCTTTCTTGACAAGGTTAAAATTGTATGGGGCTATTGTTCATGGGGTTTTGCATTATTAAAATTCACCGAGGCTACTATAGGCAAGTAGTTTACACACTTCCTGTGTGATACAAGTCTTCTAAATTTCTTTTTCCCGACTGCGCATTGGCAGTTCCTCCTTCGGGTAAGTTCGAGATGAAGTAGGCCTTTTCGAGGTCCTTCAAATGTCCTTTTTGCATTTTATTTAGCATAATTCATGTAGTTATTAATTCTTACCAACTTCAAGCCTTAGACAAAAGTTTCCCTCGACATTTTTATCGATTTCAGGTGTCTATTCTACCCGGAACTTCATTGACAAGTATTGCTCAAAATAAAATTAAGTTGTCATCTCTATTTTTCGTGCTTAATAGCTTTATTCAGACTGCTTTAAGGATAGTCATTTTGTGGGAAGTGATCCTTCCAACTATCCGGTTTGCTACCACTATTTTAAAGGCATTCCTTTGAATGTTCAGACTAAAACTGTAGTGGCCATACATGATCTAGTTACAGGGTATTACCTAAAGTTGTTGCTTGCGATATATGAGATTATTTGCTTGGATAACTTAGGGGTACTACCTGGGTATATTTTCGGATACCGTATCAGTCATATCGGGTCAAACTGAATGTGTTTTGTTTGTAGTTTAAGCGTGGCTAGAGTTAACACTCGGGGTTTTGGCCCTTAGGCCCAGATTTCGAACTAAGACACTCTGATACCATATGTAACAACCAAATAATTCTAAACATCATTAAGTTTCATAAGCAATTTTTTTAGTAAGCTGAAACAATAACTTCCTATCATAATATTGATTTTCATGACAACAACTTCAGTAACTTAGATTTATCAATAAATACTGAATTCATGGCAGAATGAAATAAATACATAACTTGACAAATACCTGGTTCTGATGCTAATTTCTGTTGGCTCTTTTCCTTGCTGTTGACTTCCTGCTACCTGGTACACAGATCAATCCTGCATCAACAAGAAAAATAACTGCCCAAAACTACTATCCTCCCTGCCAACTAGGAAAACTACCTAGCTCCAGGATATCTACGGATATCCTAGCCCTCCATGCCCAAAACCTCCAGCAACTCAGTGCCTCCCCTGATCAAAAGCCACAGTCCAAAACTATGTGCTCATAGTAAGTCCAAAAGTCCTCAAAAAAATCTCTCCTCCGTCAAATGATCCTCCCGTCAACCTTCCCCCTCTCCCTTATTCCTCCTTCGCCGACTCATGCAGTTACTCCTCCCACCATCCTCCATGCCTGTCCCTTCTCCTTCCTTAAATGTTTTATCTTCTCAGGATCCATAAGCTCCCTCTCTACATACGCAACCATTTTTTTAACATTTTTCATTGATCTTTTAAATTTATTTCTCAGGTCATTAAATGTGATCTGTAGTTAAAGTATTACTTAATTAATCACAATTATTTTCTTTAATTAATTTTACTTTATAATCTTTAAATATTTATTTAACTAGGATCGTTACAGTATTTCATTCTCAAACCACTAAATCTAATACAAGGTTCATTCTTTTGATAAGGGTTGCTGAATTTAATTGCAAGTAAGTAGGGATGGGGATAAAAGTTTGTGATACCACTAAATCTAATACGAGGTTGATTATTTGATAAAGGTTGGTGAATTTAATTGCAAGTAGTTAGGGGTGGGGATAAAAGTTTGTGATAAAGTTTATGATATGATTTATTAGTTTCTATTTGATCTACTATAGATATCATATATAGATATCATATACTAATGTAAAAAAACATTTATTAATTTTTGGAAATAATTATTTAATATATATATAATAAAGTAAAGATGCATGAAATATATTTAAAAATTAAGAAAATATTAATTTTAAATTTAAATAATTAAATTTAGATTATGAAATTTAAATTTTAATAATTTAATAAAAAAAAATTATAATTTGTGTAGTTGTCAAACATTAAAGTTTTTTGTAATTATATATCATATCAAATAATAGTGTGCCAAAATTATCATGCAAATTTATAATATGAGTATAGACATAATTGTATAGCATTTGTAAAACGTCTTTAAAATCCGCACAATCATTCCATGAAAAACCATTAAAATGTTTATGGGAAAAATAGCTATAAAATATATTAATAATAATTGTGAAACAATTCAAAGTCATTTAATAAGAATTTGTTTTAATTACATATCATATCAAATAAGAGTGTGACAAAGTTATTATCAAATTTATAATATGAATGTAGGGGTACATGTATAACATTTAAAGAAACTCTTCAAAATCTACACAATCATTAAATGTGAGACCAATAAAATCTGCCGAAGAAAAATAACCTTACTTATATATACAAGAAGATAACTACTAATATTAAAAATGTAAACACCAAGTGGAAGAAAAGTTATAATAATAAAAGTGAGAAGAAAAGAGGACCACTCATTATTTTTTATTCAACCATGACCTGCCCACAAAGGAAACGACCATTTTTCTTGACATATATTGGTAAAATGGATACCCATAGGGTCACGTGTTTTTAGTGTAATAGAGAGCTAGATTTGCTCATGAGAAAAACACTATCATTTAGATAAAGTTTAATGGCATGAAATCCATACATTGAATTGTATTCCCTTTGACATGAAAAAATAGAAGAAAAAAATAGAAGACTCTTCGAGGAGTGTTTTAAGTTAGTCATCTCTTTGTTCTTTCAAAAATTTATTTTTATTCGAATACATACTTCCTTGCTTGGTACACTAAAAAAAATTTTGAGTTTTAATTGGATTAATGATCAAACCAACCATTGCGGGGGATTCTAAGGTCAACATACTAATGAAAAAAAATCCTAATAAGGAACTTTTCGAAGATGTAAGACTCTCATTATAAGCTAGAACGCCTTTATTTATTTCTTACAAGTACTTGGTAGAAAACTTTTTTCTTTCGCACACAAACCTTATCTTGTAAACTAATTTTGATATGTTTTCATAGAATTACTACTAAAATGCAATGCCATATTGTTGCTTGGAGGTATAATTTTGTTTTTATTTGGTTATGTTTTCATGACATAAATTGTGATCTATTAGGGGGTGTCACAATTTTACACATACTTATTATAATTTTTGTCACAAAAAATAATGTGTACTAGAATATAGAGCTTATGCATCATAATTGTTGTTGTTTTTTTTGGGATGGAGACGTTGCTCACCACTTTTCTCTCCTTAAGCAGGAATTGTGTTCTTCCCCTATAATTAGATTTCTAGACTTGACTCAACCCTTCTTCCGTTGTACTTAGATTTCCAGACTTGAATCATCCCTTTGAGATTAAAGATCAAGCCTCTCAATACGTTATTGGTGTAGTAATTAAATAGGGAGGACATCTTGTATCCTATTACTCCAAATCTCTTTCATAGGCTAAGAAAAATTATAGCACATACGATAAAGAATTATATCGCCTCATGCAAGATCTCAATCAATGGAGAAACTAGTTGTTGGGTAAGGAACCATCCTCCATACAGATCACCATCCTCCATACAGATTAATTCCCAATCAAATATACAAGATTAAATACATCTCAAATGGGTAGCCTACATAAAACAGTTCCATCTAGTCATTTGCTACAAGAAGGGAACATCTAACAAGATGGTAGATTTTCTTAGTCATCCAACGAATCGGGTTCTCCAAATATTAGAAGTTCGATGTGCTTTGTATGACACATAGAAAGACAAGTATGCCACCGACCATGAATTTTATTAAGTTTGGGTTGCACAACATCAACCAAAAGCAGTCAACCAAACCCCTTTCTTAGACTACATGATCCATAATGGGTGGCTCTACAAGCTCAACTTGCTATGTTTGCCTCACCCATAGGATCTTTTACTGCTCATCAAGGAAGCCCATGCATATTCTTTTGGAGGCCACTTTGGCATAAAAAAGACAGTAAAAATACCTCAACACCATTTTTATTGGCCATCTCTACGACACCAGGTAGAAAAATTCATCTGAGCTTGTATTTTATGCTCTCAATCCAAACCTTCCAATCGAAATCATAGCTTCTATAAACCACTCCCAGTTCCTTCCATACCATGGGAATCTATTTCAATGGCTTTTCTTAGTATAATTACCACCACTCAGAGAAAACACGATTCTATTTGGGTAGTAGTCTCTTGATTTTCCAAAATGGCATGTTTCATCGCTTACAACAAGACTACCACAACTACCCAAATAGTGGAGTTATATTTCCAACATGTCTGGGCTCACTTTGGTCTACTTATAAGTATCATTTAGGATCGTGACTCAATATTCCTTAGCTCCTTTTGGCGGACACTATGGGTACTACTTGGATGTTAGGTAACAAATGAATAAGGAGATGCTACAAGGTCATAGTAATAAATCAAGGCTTTGTGGTATTGTCCTTTTGAGGTAGTGGAAAAGGTAGGAGAATCTCAAACTCTATGAGCCTTCCATGTTGGATCAAGAAGAGGAAAAACTCCTACATTCCATAGACGACTCAACACTAGATGCTCAAGCAGATTTGACAAAGGACATAGTTTTGTAGAAGAGGGCCATCACTACAATACTAGGGAATCATGACCTTTAGTAGATTGGTTTTAAAGAATGACTTCCAAGCACATCAAAGTGGTACTCCAGGGAGAAGGTATAGGAAAAATTTCCTCACCTAATTTAGTAAAGCTTTTGGGGACCAAAATCATCCCTAAATTGAGAGGTATGATGTGGATTTAATCATTATATTATTTGGCATCTATAATGGTACTTTATGGGTAGAAAAATTGGAGGAATTCACTTCCAATGCCATTTCAGTGAATGGTAAAAACTTGAAAATTTGGGTCCAGAAAACTATCCGAAATAGTCCAGAGCCATTTTAAGACATCAAATGCCACTTTTTTGGCCAAAACCTTAGTATGGAGGAAGATTATAGATTCTACATACTGATATCTTTCAAATGGTAAAATAATATCTATAATTGCAGTTCATATGTGAAAGTTATGCCTCTCACAAGTTGAGATATCATATTAATCACGATGGTGTGAGTGTATGTCACATCAAACTCCATTACCTAGAGATGTGAGGCTAGAAATATAGTGTATGTTCTAATAAAATTATAGAAGTTGCAAAACATTATCAAAATTTAAGGTTGAGGAAGTCAAAAACCTACCCCTAGATTGCTATCGAGCTATGCTAAATACCAGGCCACTAGGAGGAGAAGGGTTTCCCATATATGTTATTGTAATTTGTTCCATAGTATAAAACAACAATTGGGAGTTGGAAATTAGAGAGCATAACAAAGAAGTTTAATTTTATGTAGAATCCTAATAGGCCATAGGTCTCAAGTAAATCCATAGAGAGTGCCTTCTCCTTTGCTCTTACATTATTTCCATACAAGATAAAAGAGAGCATAACAACCTCACCTCCTAGTTGGGTTTTCTACTGTATCGATTTTCCAGAGAAAATATTTCTATTTTTTTTGTAGATTGTGTGTGATTGTGTTTTATTGTTCTTTATTTTCTTCATTTATCTATTTCATGCATATGCAGAAAATCAATAACTAAATATTGTGGAATCTAAACAAATTTAACCTTCGTACTGTAGATTTCAGTTTCATTTATCATATCTTTTGTGAGAAACTACTCAAGTGAAATATCCACGAAAGTTTAAATATCATTTATGTTGTGTTAAACTTGACTCGGTGGAAGAGTCAATGAGTAGGTCAATAGTGGTGGCTTTTCGGGCCATGGTTCTTGTAATTCATTGTAATATTCTCGTGGCTTGCATGTAATGAATCCTTTAAATAGGATTAGGATACTCCATTGTAACCCTCACTTGGATAGCTTCGCCATATTTGGTCAATGGAAGAAAGATATCTTTCATTGGTTTTCCCATAAGGGTTTTCTAGGGTAAATCATGTGTGATTGATGTTTTTCTATTTTTTTTTGTTGATGGTTTATTATTTCTCTGACATGATTTTTTTATTTTAACATGGTATGCGATGAATCCTTCTATTCCTAACAACTAATATCAGAGATGAAGGTCCAATTAATGGAAAGGTGAGAGGATGGAAATATATGTAAGTGCTAGTAAATAAAAAGTCAATGGACATGGTGACTGCATTCCCATGGAGTCATGAAGGAAATAACAACACTATATATATGGGAATACAACTATAATACCTAGTTATGCATTCATATCCCTAGTAAATTACTAGTAAAGTCTACATGTAGACTTGGGTGATAGGGAACAACATGCAAAATTCTTGGATACCCCCTTTATAAAATTTTAGGGGGGGTATTATAATTACCCCGTGTCAAGTTTAAAAGAAAGATTGTTGGGTTAAAATGGACTTGGTGAAAGAGTTAATAAGTTAAACATGTTTTGGGTCAATAATGGTGGTTTTCAATCCCATGCTTTGCCAATGATTTTGGTAACCTATGGTATTGTTCCCATAGATTGCATGTAATAAATCCTTTAAATATGCTAATGATCCTCCATTGTAATGTGTCTATAGGTGAGGGGTGAAGGCTCACTTGGCTCGCTTGGCCAGATTTGGTTAAGGGAACATGGATATCTTTGGTTGGTTTTTCCATAAAGGTTTGCTAGGCTAAATCACACGTACATGATTTATGTGTTTTTGTTGTTACTGGTTTATTATTTCTCTCATAAGATTTACTTATTCTTAAGACTTGCATATTATAAGGTTATTCTAAATGTTAAACCACATAGAAATCTATCATAGATATAAGTGGGAAAATATTTAGTGTGGGCATACTTTGAAAGGGCTTGTGAAAACCTAGATTCTATTTGTGGGATTGGCTTCATTTTATATCTTACAAAGACACATGTAATTCAAGTCAAAAGTAATGTAGGAAGAAGAATAAATAATCAAGGGAATTTAAGTCCTTATTCAACTTACTTAAATTATCTTTGAACAAAGGGATTTATAAGTGTCAATTCATGGGTGATTCATGTATATGATCATTCAACAAGAGGAAGCTTCCAAGTAAAAAATAGATCTTTCCTTCCAATTTAGCATATCAATTAAAGACAATATGTAATCTATTTTTGGGGGTCATCTACACTCATATATATGTAGGGAACACCAATATTGTAGATCAAATTTCAAAGGAATGAATTTAGCTAGATCTAATCCTTTACAACATTTTTCATTTAATGATTTTAGAACTCCATTTAAACTTGTATTTTTTCAATACATGGGCATGTTAAATTCTATTGTTTTTTCCGAGTAGATTGTATATGTGATATTATGAAAGTTATGAATTTATATGAGTCTTTATGAAAATATTCTAAACAAATCTATCTTCCAATGATATTTTTCAAATTTTTCCTAGAGTAGGTGGGTATTATGTTTTTGTTTATCTTAGATAAAAATGCATCTCTCTCTCTCTCTCTCTCTTTATATATATATATATATATATAATTACAAATCTAACGTCAACTTTGTTTGAACATAAAATATTATTGTTTCATACCACAATTACTTTAATATAGATCGTGGTTATAAAATTAATAATGAGACAATGTTTAATATTGTATAATAAAATAATTAGTAGAATATTTTCCATTAACATAATATATTTAATGCTTAAATGGGTTGGATCAAATGGTGGAACCTCCATTGGGAAAGTTTCAATTCCAATGTGGGCCATTTAACCTAGAGCCATGGGGACACCTTGAGGTAGTGATTGAAACTCTAGTGATTCATGCAAACATAAGTGGATCAAAGTCCACACCCATGTCCAACATTAAGTGGATCAAATCCATTCCCCACGTGCTTTAACTTTGTGACCCATGCAAACACAAATGGATGAAAGCCCACCCTTATGTCCAACTTTTAGTGGATCAAATCCCACCCCCATGTCTAGATAGTAGTGGATCAAATATATTCCCCATTTCCTTCAACTGTGTGACCCATGCACACATAGATCGATCAAATCCCACCCCAATGTCAAAATTTTAGTGCATCAAATCCCACCCCCATGTACTTCAACATTAAAATCAAATACAAACCTTGTTATGCTGTCGCTATCGAGAGGAGACACCTGAAAAATCCATCCATGATAAGGGTTGGTGTGGCCAACACAAAGTGTGATGTGCGTTTGTTTTTGACAACTTATATGCCCCTTGGTCGCTTTTTCTCAACCACAAGCTAGTCTCATAGAGAACCATGTAAAGGGTTAGTGTGACCCACATTGAGTGGGATCCCTAAATAATTTTCATGGCTTAGATGCTCATGCATCACAATTTCTCAACCAGAGACTAGTCATCCACACTCAACAAATAAAAAAAATTATTAATAATATACTATTTTATTTTATTAATAAAAAATGATAAAAAAAATTTAACTTAAATAATGAAATAAGAACAAAAAAGAAATAATCATAAAGAACTTTTCAAAATGCATTGATGCATTTTACAATCAATTAGTGAAAGGATTGTAACACCTATGCCATATGTGCATTTATATTATGTCAACATAATATAATATATTATGTTGAACTAAAAGTATAGCAATAATGAATTTAATGTGAGCTCAATTCACAAATATTATATTTATATAAAACACTATAAAAATATAATCATATCAATCATTAAGAAAAGAGAAAGTTAAAGAATTTTTTTATAATATATTTTAATTATTTCTATTCACGTACAATCTTAATTATAAGTGTGATGTGAGGAGATCAAATACATAGCATAAATCTTTAACTCTAATAGTTTAAGCATCGAAAGATTTGCATCTCAATTATTTTTTAAACTAAATATATTTGATATAGCATAAATCTTTAACTCTAATAATTTAAACATAGAAAAATTTGCATCTCAATTATTTTTTAAACTAAATATATTTATTAAAAGAATTATTAGCATATATCTTACTTATACATTTCACATATATAATATAATATATTATAAATAATAATAATAATAATAATAAAAAAAAACTAAATAGTAATTATTTCCATATTTTTTATATTAAAAAAAAATGAAAACAAAATTATATATAGAAAAATTCTAACCATAAAAAAAATTATTCATAATTTTAAACATGTATATTACATTTTAAATATGTTTTATTCTTATATATATTTAAAATAAATTTAAATAAATAAATATTATATTTCTTTTAATATTTAAATAAATATTTTAATATATATAAACCAATTCATAAGTGAATATGAAAAGGAAAAGAACTTCTAAACTTTTTTAACTTATTTGTTTACACATGATAACCTAATCAACCAGATACGTCCTAACCCCCTGTGTGTCGCGTGTCGAGCAAATCTGACACGATTCGCCCTGACACGTGTTGGATTCGTTGGTTTAACCTGTCCTCAAAACGGGACACGTCTTAAAAATGTGTCCGATACTTCAGCAACCAGTGTCACTAATTTAGGACACATGTCCCTCAAAAAGGCAGTCTGTGGACCCTCGAAAACGTTTTTTTTTGCTTCATTTCACCCACAGGCTGGAGCAGCAAGAGAATTAGAGTGTAGCAAAGGGATTTGGTGGAGTGTGAGAAGGGATTCCAAGTGTCAAGCAAGTGGATTTATTCACCATACAACAGTCATGGCTCAATCATCAAGGGCAGCTGGAAGAAGGTAAAAGAAAAGGAGGGATTTTCCCACTAATGTTGTCCCCCCTCCTTCATTTTCAATAGGGTCAGCTAGTGTTCCATCTGTTAGAAGTGGGGCTGCAGCAACAACAACAAGTTCAGAGGCTGAAAAATGTTTTTTTAGCAAGGCAGCAAGCTCAAGAAGCAAAGTATCCATTGTGCAAATTATTACAGATAATGCACCTGTTTACAAGGCTGCTGCCATGGTTGTG
>JASDQU010438555.1:45873-58421 GCA_032191745.1 Picea mariana
CCATCACATAACGCTGATTTTATGTCCTAAGTAAATCCATTATATAATGCTTATTTTATGTCCAACATTCAAGAGGCATGAAGAAGATAATAGCTTTAATCTCCACTTCAAAAACATTTTCATCGTGTGTTACGATTCTATGACACTGCCTACACTTATAGTTGTGCTTGGCATCATTGTGCTTTCTCTGGTTGGCTTCTTAAGAGCGAATCGGACTTGTGTAAAGTTATTATATCTTATGAGGCCATGATATCGTTTATGGCGGGGGCGCTCCAATAATATAGGAATGGAATATATTTTTATCTACATTAATTTTTCATATATTTCATGTATAACCCCTCATAGAATGACTCATGTCGATGTGCATGACAGCTTCTACTATTAAAAAGAATTATGACGTACATATAGGAGTTGTTTACATCTCATCTAAAGAATGAGGTCTAACATCTCTATTTTGTATTTACATTCTAATTTATATGTCTCCCTTTGATTCAATACAACAAGCTACTAGTTTATTAGATATTTAACTTAATGATTGTGAGGCGATTGTGAGGCATGTGGAAATTGAATTAACTAATATAGTGTAGAAAATGTTAAGAAATAAAAAAAATTAGGACAAAAATAATATCTCAAATTTGAGTAACATGCATATAAATTATATTAGATTTATTTTGAAGTTTTTTTAACTAAAAAATTAATCAACAATAAATTTATGACAAAATCTTGACAAGCATACTAATGTCCTGGCCAAAATTTATGACAAAATCTTGCCAAGCATACTAATGTCGTGGCCCCTTCAAGTGAATCTTTACTTTAAACAATTTTATAAAAATATTTTTATATTAACATAGAATAAAGTTATGAAAAATTTAACATAGAATAATGGTATGAACAATGTTACCTTAACTTTTTATTATATAACTTCAATAATAAAAATAAGAAATTCATTCAACTTATTGATGTATAAATAACAAAATTATTTACTTACAAACAATTAAATGACTAATTTTAGAGGATCTAACAACAAAGCCAACTTCAAAATGAAAAAAAATTTTGAAATTTAAGTCATTTTTACAATAAACTTTTAAAAAATTAGGCATAACAATTAAGCCTTTATCGATCTTAACCTGGTTTCTCAAGTAAAACTACAGAAAACAATGAGAAAAAGAAATAGTGCCTCTCCCAGTTTTCACTTTCACGCCTTGAAGATTCAAGAGTCTAAAACAGCAAATTAGAAAACTAATTTCAGCAATCTTAAGAATATGAAAGGAAGTACTCATCCAAGAGATTTAATTCTTATCCCACTTATAAGAATCCTTCTATCTCTATATATTTCATCTTTTACTCCCAAATACTATCTCCTAAATAGATATTACTGAACATTTTTGCAAAAAGATTAATGAAAGTTTATGTAAGACTATCTTTAAAATCCATACATAATTGGAAGAGATAATTTTATGACTAGTACTTAAGAATGTATTATTTTCAATATGATACAATGGTGGCCTAAATACAATCAAAGAGTTAGAAACTACATATAATGAAACAAAACATTCAAAGGATAAATTCTATAGGAGTAGGATATTTATACCTCCTTGAATTTTAAAAGTCAAATAGTAGATCTTTTATCCTACAAACAAGGAAATATCATACACCAATAAAATTAGATTATTATACACAAATTAAAAAAACAACATCTTTACATTTATTTAATAATTTATTTCCAAAATTATAGTTATTTATTAATTTGCTACTACCATTATTTAACAATATAAAAATTTATTTAAAATTTTAAAACATTACTTTTATATATACTATAAAATCTTCTTTAAAATATAATTAAATCATTCAAACTAAAAAAATATAAATATAAATATAGATATATAATCTCTCACTATTTTAAAATCTTCTTTAAAATATAATTAAATCATTCAAACTAAAAAAATATAAATATAGATATATAATCTCTCATTATTTAAGAAAACTAAAAACTTATGTGTCATGCTATCTATTTATTTATAAATAAAAATATTAATACTATTAAATAAATAAAAATACTAATACTATAAAGCATAGACAAGACTGTAGATGCCAACGAGAACATTGTAGAGCTTGAAAGGATATATGAAGTGTTGTCGCAAAGTCAAACACGATTTACATGTGGTGTTATCTATGTATGTATCTATCAATTGGAAATACTAATACTGTAAACCATAGGCATGGATAGTTATATTCAATATAATTTATTAATAAAATATAATTTTAAAAAATATTGATACCAACTTAGATAATGAGAATTTTTTATGGATTTATAGAAAATAGAGAAAGATAAAATATTGTATTTAGTTTCAATTTAAATAATTAGTAATGATGGTAATGGTTGTTAAAATTTATTAATATAAATTTTAGTTTATTTTGTATTAAGAAAAAATAATGAAGAGGTTATTTCATTTACTTTAAAATTTATTTGTATGTTGAAAAAGATTCTGGAGAAGATTTTCTAAAACTCCATAATTTTAATGAGTTAAAAGGTAAGGAATCTCATAATTGTTACAAATATTTTGAAATTGAGATCTAATGTGGGTTTAGGATATTCTAAGAAAAAGTATTTTCACTTCTCCATGTTTTTAATATCACAAAAATGATAAGATCAATGGATCATTTTAGGAATAGTGAGGCTGAACAAAAAGAGCATCATATAGACCCATTTAAGGGAATCACATGTCACTTACGAGGAATTGAACGTGAGTGGGGAGGGTAACAACCATTCCTCCCAACCACCCAAGCTACATCCAACTAACTTTTGAAAATTTATTCTTATTATAGAAGTGTTGATTTTCTTTTTTATACTAGTTATAACATACAAATGTATTTAATGTTCTAGATAGGGTTAATGTCCACTTGATGCGATCTTAATTTTTCTTATCCTACAATTCTTTAATGGGCAACAATTTATTTTCAAATTTAGATGTAAAAGTATTTTTAATTGTATTGTTATGTTGCAAAATGAATTGCTTTTCTATTCTCCAATTATTTAGCCATGACTTGGAATATTTACACCAATCCCTATTAATGCACAAGTGGCTTTGAGTAGAGTTTAGGGAAATCTTAGTAAGACTATTGTCTTTGAAGTTAGAATTCATTCTTATAGAAATAGGTTTGGATTTGTTAAATCTAGTTAGTTGTGAAAAGATCATATTTATATTATTGTATCAGATCCTATTTATATGTGTATGATTGAGAGAACTCTTATTGAGGAAATGTTGCGCGGTTGAGAAAATCTTCTTGTATAAATATGTGCTTGATTAAATAATAATATATACAAAATTGTTTTATGTACGTAGGTTTTTTAATTTGGTATCAGCCCTGGTTGGTCTGGATTAGAAAGATTTAAAATAGAGTAGATTAGAGAGATTCAGAACACTAGATTTGAGTGTGCAATATGATTTGTAAACAATAGTGTATAATCCGTGCAAGGTTTAGAAATCGCTGTATAAAGCAAATTTGTTCTTTCTTGAAGGATTTGAGGAAAACCATCAGGGAATGTTGGCGCAGGGGATTTCACTGTCTCCTGAAGAGTTAAATTACGTGAATAACATGACATCCGTTAATGCGAGTTAATAGGAGTTTAATTAATTCGTTGTATCCGTTAATGTATCCATTTGATGTATCTGTTAATGCGATTTTAATTAATTTGTTGAATATTATGATTGCATGAGAGTAGAGTTAGTGATTGTGATTATTAACGTGGAAGTAAATCCTGCCATCGCAGTATACAGAGCGTAGATTTGAGTAATGAGAATGCACGAACCCGGAGAAAGAACCTCCTTGTATGGGACGGGTTTGCTGGTTGAGGCCGCTGGACTATCCGATCTGGAGGAGCCGTTATGGCTGTTGTAAATTGGGTTTGAGATGCCACCAATAGGAGCATGTTGTATATATGTATTGTGGAGGATAGCGATATCATATTAGCGAATGTATCGATAGCAATGGAGATGGTTGTCACATTGGAAGATTTTTTTTCCCTTATCAAGGGTGGAGTTCAAATATTCATATATCAGAGTATTATAACAGTTTTTAACCCATGTTAATAGTGTTTATTTTATATTTTGAAATGTATTACTAAGAATTGTATATAGAGTAATGTAATTTAAGTAAGTGGTTCTTGATTTTTTTGGTGCCACAAGAATGTATTATTGATTTGATTATATTTATAGTTTGTTATAAGCTAGAGGTTCTTGACGTCTTTAGATGCTGAACAATGGTGACAGGTTATTTTAGTGTGTTTGTGTGTATGAGAAAAATGGTAAAGTTGTATGATTGGTTGATGGACACATTCATTATCTAGACCACTTTCATATATAACTGTTCAAATATATTATCTAGACTATTTTTAGGGGTAGTCTAGAATCAAGTGGTATCTCGAACTTGATGGTTGAGAAAGAGTGTACTCTAAAGGATTTCAGAGTGGGTAGAAATGTTGATAGATGAGGAAGAGTTCAAAGTTCCAAAGATACTTGTATGTAATTTCAATATTTTTATTTTTGATATAAGCATTAAGGAGTGTTAGCAATTATGCTTACATAGAAAGGTTTGGATTTGTTAGATCTAGTTAGTTGAGAGAAGATCTTATTTATACTATTCATGAAATCGGCTTGTATAAATATGTGTTTGATTAATTAATAATATACACAAAATTGTTATGTGCATGTTGGCTTTCTATGTGCCATAGGGGCGTTTTTTGTTTTACACAACTTACTTTAGAACTATTTTCAAAACCAAAATAGACTATCCACACTTTACTAATCTTTTTCTTGATGTAGTTCTTAATCTTGTTATGAAGGTCAACTCCATGATATTTGTATGAAACAACTTCCTCTAGGATGTCATTTACATAGAAAAAATCAACATAATTGATCTCATTGGATTTGACCATCATAACCTTGATTTTGCTAGTGTTTATTATCATATGTTTGCTAGAACATAAATACTTGAGAATTATGTGTTTCCTTTTTGGATAAAAAGTGCAAGTCACCATAAGAATAATATCAATAGTGTAATGGATGATGTCTATTCATGTTAAACTAGTTTCTAGAACATATATTCTTATTTTATGTTGTCTTTTAAAATCAAAGTTACAAGTCACCATAAGAATAATATCATTAATATAGTGGATGATGACTATTCAAGTTAAAGTAGTTCTAGAATAAACTATTTCTTCTTTCAAACATCTCTCTAGTTCACTAATATAAATGTCAAAAACATAGGAGATAAGGGACAAACTTTATTAATTCCTACACTATAGTTAATTTCTTTTGACCAACCCTAAATACTACTAAACTTAGTATTAGCATGCTTGGACAACCCTATTGCAACAAATCTCCACACAAATAGAACCTTTATGTTTTCTAATCTAATCCAATTATTAATCCTACTCATTGTGTCGAACACTTTCCTAATGTTTATAAAAAAACAAATGACATTGGTTTTATTATAAAAACACTCTTCTATAGTTATCCTAAGGATAACTAGGTGGTATATAGTTGAATGATAGTCTTTAAAACTAACATAGAATTTAATATTTTTTTCATGACTTTATAACCATATGGTAATCTTGTTTCTAGAATGATTTCATATAATTTAGCTAAGATAATCTTATTTCTAGAATAATTTCATATAACTTAGTTTAAAGGGGTAATCATAACGCTGTTATAATTAGAGGGTTTGTTGTTATCCCTACTTTTAAAAATAGTAAAAGTGAAGATTTGATTTAGTGATTTATAGAAACTCTAAATTGAAGAGATTGTGAATGTGAGGTATAAGGTTAGAGCCTTTGTTGTTTAGAATATTTGCTTGATAGTTTTCATTTTCTTTTTTACAAGTCATTTAACCTTAAACTCCATGTCTTTCAAAATAAAATAAAATAATTATTTCTAATAAAGATTTGGATGTTTTCCATCACATGCGAGGATTCATAAACCTTCTTAAAATAATAATTACAATCCCTCATCAAAATTTTATTAATTTTTTTTTATTACTTATAATTTTATTCATCAAATTTCAAATTTAGAAATGTGAAAAATATTTTATTAATTTTGATTTATATAATGTATTCAATATTATTGAATACTATTAAGATTTATTATACTTGGTAGTATATTAACTAATTTTATATTTACATATTTTTAAAACATTAAATTCCATTACTTAAACTGAAGATTGTAATATTATAATTATACATTATAATGACAGTTATATAATTTACTTCAATATATTATAAAATTAATAACATAGTTATAAAATACAGATAAGTGATTAGTGAGGAGATGTTATTTAAGTATTGCATTTTCAAACCACTATTCTAATACGGGGTTGATTCTTTTGATAAGGGTTGGCGAGCTTAATTGTAAGTAGATAGTGGTGGAGATAAAAGTTTGTGATAAAGTATTCAAGTGATTAGTGAGAGGATGTTACTATAAACTTATTCAAGTATTTCATTTTCAAACCACTAAATCTAATACAGGGTTCATTCTTTTGATAAGGGTGATCAGTGAGAGAGGATGTTACTATAAACTGATTCAAGTATTTCATTCTCAAACCACTAAATCTAATACAGGGTTCATTCTTTTGATAAGGGTTGCTGAATTTAATTGCAGGTATGTAGGGGTGGGAATAAAAGTTTGTGATACCACTAAATCTAATACGGGGTTGATTCTTTAATAAAGGTTGATGAATTTAATTGCATGTAATTAGGAGTGGGTATAAAAGTTTGTGATAAAGTATTAAGGATGATATGATTTATTAATTTTTATTTGATCTATTATAGATATCATATATATATAATTAGGAGTGGGGATAAAAGTTTGTGATAAAGTATTAAGGATGATATAATTTATTAGTTTTTATTTGATCTATTATAGATATCATATATTAATGTAGAAAAACATTTATTAATTTTTGGAAATAATTATTTAATATATATAAAATAAAGTAAAGATGCATGAAATATATTTTAAAATTAAAAAATATTATTTTTAAATTTAAATAATTAAATTTAAATTATGAAATTGAAATTTTAATAATTTAATTAAAAAGAATTTATAAATTATGTAGTTGTAAAAAATAAAAGTTTTTTGTAATTATATATCATATCAAATAAATAATAGTGTGTCAAAATTATCATGCGAATTTATAATATGAGTATAGACATATTTGTATAGCATTTGAAAAACGTCTTTAAAATCCGCACAATCATTCCATGAAAGACCATTAAAATGTATTAAAATGTTTATGGGAAAAATAAGAGTGTGACAAAGTTATTATCAAATTTATAATATGAATATAGGGGTACATGTATAGCATTTAAAGAAACTCTTCAAAATCTAGACAATCATTAAATCTGAGACCATTAAAATCTGCCGAAGAAAAATAACCTTACTTATATATACAAGAAGATAACTACTGATATTAAAAATGTAAACACCAAGTGGAAGAAAAGTTATAATAATAAAAGTGAAAAGAAAAGTTATAATAATAAAAGTGAGAAGAAAAAAGGACAACTCATAATTTTTTATTCAACCATGACCTGCCCACAAAGGAAACGACCATTTTTCTTGACATATATTGGTAAAATGGATACCCATAGGGTCACGTGTTTTTACTGTAATAGAGAGCTCCCACTTGTCCAAAAATATGCACATGAGGAGATTTGCACATGAGAAAAACACTATCATTTAGATAAAGTTTAATGACATGAAATCCATACATTGAATTGTATTCCCTTTGACATGAAAAAATAGAAGACTCTTCGAGGAGTGTTTTATGTTAGTCATCTCTTTGTTTTTTCAAAATTTATTATTATTCGAATACATACTTCCTTGCTTGGTACACTAAAAAAATTTTGAGTTTTAATTGGATTAATGATCAAACCAACCATTGCGGGGGCTTCTAAGGTCAACATAGAAATGGAAAAAAATCCTAATTAGGAACTTTTCGAAGATGTAAGACTCTCATTATAAGCTAGAACGCCTTTATTTATTTCTTACAAGTACTTGGTAGAAAACTTTTTTCTTTCGCACACAAACCTTATCTTGTAAACTAATTTTGATGTGTTTTCATAGAACAACTACTAAAATGCAATGCCATAGTGTTGCTTGGAGGTATAATTTTGTTTTTATTTTGTTATGTTTTCATGACATAAATTGTGATCTATTAGGGGGTGTCACAATTTTACACATACTTATTATAATTTTTGTCACAAAAAATAATGTGTATTAGAATATAGAGCTTATGCGTTATAATTGTTGTTGTCTTTTTTGGGATGGAGACGTTGCTCACCACTTTTCTCTCCTCAAGTGGGAATTGTGTTCTTCCCCTGTAATTAGATCTCCAGACTTGACTCAACCCTTCTTCTGTTGTACTTAGATTTCTAGACTTGAATCATCCCTTTGAGATTGAAGATCAAGCCTCTCAATACACTATTGGTGCAGTAATTAAATAGGGAGGACATCTTGTATCCTATTACTCCAAATCTCGTTCATAGGCTAACAAAAATTATAGAACATACGATAAAGAATTATATCGCCTCATGCAAGCTCTCAATCAATGGAGAAACTAGTTGTTGGGTAAGGAACCATCCTCCATACAGATTAATTCCCAATCAAATATACAAGAGTAAATACATCTCAAATGGGCAGCCTACATACAACAGTTCCATCTAGTCATTCACTACAAGAAGGGAACATCTAACAAGATGGTAGATTTTCTTAGTCATCCAACGAATCGGGTTCTCCAAATATTAGAAGTTTGATGTTCTTTGTATGGCACATGGAAAGACAAGTATGCCACTGACCATGATTTTTATTAAGTTTGGGTTCCACAACATCAACCAAAAGTAGTCAACCAGACCCCTTTCTTAGACTACATGATCCTTAATGGGTGGCTCTACAAGCTCAACTTGCTATGTTTGCCTCACCCACAGGATCTCTTATTGCTCATCAAGGAAACCCATGCATATTATTCTGGAGGCCACTTTGGCATAAAAAAGACAGTAAAAATACTTCAACACCATTTTTATTGGCCGTCTCTACGGCACCAGGTAGAAAAATTCATCTGAGCTTCTATTTTAAGCTCTCAATCCAAACCTTCCAATCAAAATCATAGCTTCTATAAACCACTCCCAGTGCCTTACATACCATGGGAATCTATTTCAATGGCTTTTCTCAGTATAATTACCACCACTCAGAGAAAACATGATTCTATTTGGGTAGTAATCTCTTGATTTTCCAAAATGGCATGTTTCATCGCTTGCAACAAGACTACCACAACTACCCAAATAGTGGAGTTATATTTCCAACATGTCTGGCCTCACTTTGGTCTACTTATAAGTATCATTTAGGATCAAGACTCAATATTCCTCAGCTCCTTTTGGCGGACACTATGGGTACTACTTGGATGTTAGGCAACAAATGAATAAGGAGATGCTACAAGGTCATGGTAATAAATCAAGGCTTTGTGGTATTGTCCTTTTGAGGTAGTGGAAAAGGTAGGAGAATCTCAAACTCTCTGAGCCTTCCATGTTGGATCAAGAAGAGGAACAACTCCTACATTCCATCGAGGACTCAACACCAGATGCTCAAGCAGAGTTGACAAAGGACATAGTTTTGTAGAAGAGGGCCATAACTACAATACTAGGGAATCACGACCTTTAGTAGATTGGTTTTAAAGAATGACTTCCAAGCACATCAAAGTGGTACTCCAGGGAGAAGGTATAGGAAAAATTTCCTCACCTAATTTAGTAAAGCTTTTGGGAACCAAAAGCATCCCTAAATTGGGAGGTATGATGTGGATTTAATCATTATATTATTTGGCATCTATAACGGTACTTTATGGGTAGAAAAATTGGAGGAATTCACTTCCAATGCCATTTCAGTGACTGGTACAAACTTGAAAATTTGGGTCCAAAAAACTATCTGAAATATTCCAGAGTCATTTTAAGGCATCAAATGCCCACTTTTTTGGCCCAAACCTTAGTATGGAGGAAGCTTATAGATTCTACACACTAATATCTTTCAAATGGTAAAATAATATCTATAATTGTAGTTCATATGTGAAAGTTATGCCTCTCGCAAGTTGACCTACCATATTAATCACCATGGTGTGAGTGTATGTCACATCAAACTCCATTACCTAGAGATGTGAGGCTAGAAATATAGTGTATGTTCTAATAAAATTCTATAATTTGCAAAACCTTATCACAATTTAGGGTTGAGGAAGTCAAAAACCTACCCCTAGATTGCTATCGAGCTATGTTAAATACCAGGCCACTAGGAGGAGAAGGGGTTCCCGTATATGTTATTGTAATTTGTTCCATAGTATAAAACAACAATGGGGAGTTGGAAATTAGAGAGCATAACAAAGGATTTTAATGTTATGTAGCATCCTAATAGGCCATAGGTCTCAAGTAAATCCATAGAGAGTGTTTTCTCCTTTGTACTTACATTATTTCCATACAAGATAAAAGAGAGCATAACAACCTCACCTCCTAGTTGGGTTTTCTACTGTAATGATTTTCCAGAGAAAATATTTCTATTTTTTTTGTAGATTGTGTGTGATTGTGTTTTATTGTTCTTTATTTTCTTCATTTATCTATTTCATGCATATGCAGAAAATCAATAACTAAATATTGTGGAATCTGAACAAAATTAACCTTCATAGTGTAGATTTCGGTTTCATTTATCATATCTTTTGTGACAAACTGCTCAAGTGAAATATCCATGAAAGTTTAAATATCATTTATGTTGTGTTAAACTTGACTCGGTGGAAGAGACAATGAGTAGGTCAATAGTGGTGGTTTTTCGGGCGATGGTTCTTGTAATTCATTGTAATATGCTCATGGCTTGCATGTAATGAATCCTTTAAATAGGATTAGGATACTCCATTGTAACCCTCACTTTGATATCTTCGCCAAATTTGGTCAATGGAAGAAACATATCTTTCATTGGTTTTCGCATAAGGGTTTTCTAGGGTAAATCATGTGTGATTGATGTTTTTCTATTTTTTTTTGTTCATGGTTTATTATTTCTCTCACATGATTTTTTTATTTTAACATGGTATGTGATGAATCCTTCTATTCCTAACAACTAATATTAGAGATGAAGGTCCAATTAATGGAAAGGTGAGAGGATGGAAATATCTGTAAGTGCTAGTAAATAAAAAGTCAATGGACATGGTGAGTGCATTCCCATGGTGTCATGAAGGAAATAACAACACTATATATATATATATATATATGGGAATACAACTATAATACCTAGTTATGCATTCATATCCCTAGTAAATTACTAGTAAAGTCTACACGTAGACTTAGGTGATAGGGAACAACATGCAAAATTCTTGGATACCCCCTTTATAAACTTTTAGGGGGGTATTATAATTACCCCATGTCAAGTTTAAAAGAAACAATGTTGGGTTAAAATGGACTTGGTGAAAGAGTTAATGAGTTAAACATGTTTTGGGTCAACAATGGTGGTTTTCAATCCCATGCTTTGCCAATGATTTTGGTAACTTGTGGTATTGTTCCCATAGATTGCATGTAATAAATCCTTTAAATATGCTAACGATACTCCATTGTAATGTGTCTATAGGTGAGGGGTGAAGGCTCACTTGGCTCGCTTGGCCAGATTCGGTCAAGGGAACATGGATATCTTTGGTTGGTTTTTCCATAAGGGTTTTCTAGGCTAAATCACACGTACATGATTTATGTGTTTTTGTTGTTACTAGTTTATTATTTCTCTCATAAGATTTACTTATTCTTAAGACTTGCATATTATAAGGTTATTCCAAATGTTAAACCACATAGAAATCTATCATAGATATAAGTGGACAAATATTTAGTGTGGCCATACTTTGAAAGGGCTTGTGAAAACCTAGATTCTATTTGTGGGATTGGCTTCATTCTATATCTTACAAAGCCACATGTAATTCAATTCAAAAGTAATGTAGGAAGAAGAATAAATAATCAAGGGATTTTAAGTCATTCTACTTACTTAAATTATCTCTGAACAAAGGGATTTATAAGTGTCAATTCATGGGTGATTCATGTATATGATCATTCGACAAAAGGAAGTTTCCAAGTAAAAAATAGATCTTTCCAATTTAGCATATCAATTAAAGACAATATGTAATCTATTTTTTGGGGTCATCTACACTCATATATATGTAGGGAACACCAATATTGTAGATCAAATTTCAAAGGAAAAGATTTAGCTATCTAATCCTTTACAACATTTTTCATTTAATGATTTTAGAACTCCGTTTAAACTTGTATTTTTTCAATACATGGGTGTGTTTTTTCCTAGTAGCTTGTATATGTGATATTATGAAAGTTATGAATTTATATGAGTCTTTATGAAAATATTCTAAACAGATCTATCTTCCAATGATATTTTTCAAATTTTTCCTAGAGCAGGTGGGTATTATGTTTTTGTTTATCTTAGATAAAAATGAATCTCTCTCTCTCTCTCTCTCTCTCTCTCTATATATATATA
>JASDQU010438556.1:0-12991 GCA_032191745.1 Picea mariana
AACAGATCACCCTCATTAGTGTTGGGTGACAAGACTCGACAAGAGGTATGGACTGGTAAGGAACCTTCTCTCACACATCTTAAGGTATTTGGTTGCAATGCATATGTTCATGTTCCAAAGGAAAACAGGAGTAAGTTGGATAAGAAGGCTGAAAAATGTATCTTTATTGGATATAAATATGGTCTCAAAGGTTATAAGCTTTGGAACCCAGAAACTAAGAAGGTAGTGTATATCCGAGATGTGGTATTTAGAGAAATGAAGGATGTTGTTAAACAGGAAGTCCTACCAAGTAAGGAAGAACCAGAGAAGATAGAGTTTTGTTTAAAGGATGATGAAGCAAACTGTACAGAAGAACATGAATAAGAAGAAGAAGATCCTCATACTCCAGTATTGAGGAGATCGGATCGAGAAAGAAGGCTACCGGAAAGGTATAGTCCATCTGATTTTTGTTCAAATTTTTCTTTGTCTATTACTGATGATGATCCTAGAACTGTCAAGGAGGTAGTGGATTCAGAGGATGGAAATCTCTGGAAAAGGGCCATGGAAGAAGAAATGGCATCTTTGGATAAGAATGAGGCTTGGGATCTAGTGGAGTTTCCAACTGGAAGAAATCCCATTGGAAGCAAATGGGTATTTAAAAAGAAGCTGAATGTAGAAGGAAAAGTGGAGAAATACAAAGCTCGGTTAGTAGCAAAGGGTTATTCCCAGGTTGAGGGAATTGATTTTGGTGAGATTTTTTCCCCAATTGCCAAGTTAACCTCTATAATATTTTTGTTATCTGTTGTTGTTGCATTTGATTTTGAAGTAGAACAGATGGATATGAAGACAACATTCCTGCATGGGGTTCTGGAAGAAGAAATCTTTATGAAGCAACTAGAATGTTATGATGTGAAAGGAAAGAAGGAGTTGGTATGCAAGATGAAAAAGTCCTTGTATGGTTTAAAACAATCACCAAGGATGTGGTATCAAAAATTTGATACTTATATGCTGGGACTTGGCTTCACAAGAAGCAAAGAGGATCATTGTGTGTATTCTAAATTAATTGGTGATCATTTTATTTATTTAGTCTTGTATGTGGATGACATGTTGTTGGTCGGAAGCAACAAGGAGATTATCCAGTATGTGAAAACTCAGTTGTCCTCTAAATTCGACATGAAGGATCTTTGTGCTTCAAATTTCATTTTGGGCATGGAAATTAAAAGAGATCGAAAAAAGAGGAAACTCTAGTTAAATCAGAGAAAATATGTCGAGACAATATTGCAGAGNNNNCTATTCTTGTTGGTGTAATGTTATCTGTGGATCAGTGTCCCAAGACACATGAAGAAGAGGAGGATATGTCTCATGTTCCATATGCGAGTGCAATTGGAAGTTTGATGTATGCAATGGTCTGTACTAGACTAGACATTGCACATGCAGTGGGAGTTTTGAGCAGGTATATGTCAAAACCAGGGAAGGAGCATTGGACAGTAGTAAAAAGGGTTTTCATGTATTTGCATGGCACTGCTAGCTATGGATTGTGCTACGGAGGAAGATCGAGATTGGACAGAGTGGTCGATATACATGGCTTTGTGGATGCAGATTGGGCTGGAGATTTGGATCGTAGGAGATCTACAAGCGGGTATGTGTTTAACCTGTTTGGAGGAGCAATAAGTTATATGAGAAAAATACAGGTTGTAGTGGCACTTTCAACTACAGAATCTGAATACATGGCAGCCACTCATGCAAGTAAGGAAGAAGTATGGTTACAAATATTATGTTCAGGTATTGGGTTGGTACAACAAGCTATAAGGATAGAGTGTGACAGTCAAAGTGCATTTTTTCTGGTGAAGAACCCTGCTTATCATTCAAAGACAAAGCACATTGATGTTCAATATCACTTTGTGAGAGACGTGATTGAAGAAAAGAAAGTATCACTGACGAAGGTGGACACTTTGAAGAATGTTGCAGACTCATTAACAAAATCTGTGAGCACTGAGAAGTTCTCTTGGTGTAGAGGATCCATGGGCATTGTTGCCCTAGATTTTTTACTATGTAACCATGTAAATCCCTTATGCAAAGAAAACAACAAGTGGGAGAATGTTGGGTATGTGTTATATTCTTTGCACGAGTAGTAGTGTCATGTATTTAGGTGGTTTTTTCGGCACATGGTTTTTTCCGATGGCTTTCTATTTCTAGTTAAGGAATTAGGGTTTTGGACTAATCCAGGTCATTGGGTTAGGGTTTTGGATGTCATTGGCTCCTATATGTATATTGTATTGTAAACAATGTAACACAATGAATGAATATAATATATGTTGGTTTTCCGGTTTGGGTTTCCAGGGGAAAAATCTCTGTGTAATGTTTGTATTTGCCATTGTATCTTTTTTGTTCTTTTCTGAATATCTGTTTACAGTAAACATTGTACAAGGTTAGAATTTACAATTTTGTCATGGCATCTTTCCATACCTCTTCACCTGAAGCTTCTCCATGACAAGAAGGCTAGGATTCAATGATGTGGCTCGTGGATGAAAGGTAGCTTGAGAATCTCTTTGGTCTCTTGATCTCTTTGGTTGTCCCTTGAGGGGATGTATGTCCCTCTGCTTCCCGTAGAGTTTGTCGAGCCCAAGAAAGCATTTTATATCCTACTGCAATATCTCTGGGCATGTCAATTGGAGCAACTGGATCAGTCGAAACAACTTGATCAACTTGAAAAACTGGATCAACTGGAATAATGTATGTCTCCCTCCTAACTATTGAAGGGGGAGTAGGCATTGTCTCAGTATCAATTTCCATATGAGATTATCTGGATCTTTGGAAGGTTATCTCTTCTTCAAAAGTAACATCTTTGATTATCTCAATCTATCTCTGATAAGGAATGTAGATCTGATATGCCTTCGAGGATTCACTATATCCTAGAAATGCGCCATTTCTCCCTGAAGGGTCTAGCTTGGATCTCTTCTCTTTAGGTACATGAAAATATACTGGGCACCCAAATATCCTGAAGTGTCCAATCTGAGGCTTCACTCTGGTGAAATCTTTTTCTAGAATAATGTTCTTCAAGATCTGATGAGGACTCATGTTCTGAACATACATTGTTGTCATGCATGCTTCTGCCCATAGATTCATAGGTAGAATATGATCATGTATCATTGCTTTGTTTTCCTCGATGATAGTTTTTTTTTTCCTCTCTGCATCCCCATTTTTCTTAGGGTTGTAAGGAACTATGAACTCCCTCTTGATCCCTGCTTCAATATATAAATTGTTGAAATATTTGGAGGTTTATTATCCTTCATTATCTGATCTTAGTACCTTGATCTTTCTTTCGGTCAAGTTCTCAACCTGAGCTTTGAATTCTTGAAATTTTGCAAGGAATCCATCCTTGTTCTTCAAGAAGTAAATCTAAGTTTTCTGAGAGTGATCATCTATGAAGAGTACATAGTACAAATACCCATTCGAATATGCAACAGTCATTGGCCCACACACATCTGAATGTATCAAGTCCAAGATTTCCTTGGATCTATTTTCACTACTCAAAAAGGACCCTTTAACATTTTTTCCAAGAGCACAACCTTTGAAAACACCTATATGTTGAATCTATATCTCTGGAAGACATGTTACCATTTTCCCTAGAGCTGGGAGAGCTCTATAATGAATGTGCGCAAGTCTTCTATGCCATAGCTCACTTAAGATGATATTGTCATGTAACAAGGCCTGAACTGGTCTGATGGTTAATCTGTACAAGTTGTTTTCTTGAACACCAATTATCTTGGCAGAATTTATATGTGAGTATTTGTGCCATGTAAGAACTCTTCCTTCCGAAAAGGTAACCTTGTAGCCTTTGTCTTCCAAGGTAGAAATGGAGACAAGGTTCCTCTTCATTCCAGGTACATATAGTACTTCTCTTAGTTGAATTTTCATATCTGAATCTAGTTGGAAGGTATAAGTTCCAACCCCTTTCACATTATATCTGGCATCGTCTCCAAGGACAACGTGTAGAGGTGTCTCTTTCTCAACAAAATTTGTTAGGTTATCTCTAAAACCGGTCATGTGTCTGGAGACACCATTGTCAATTAACCAAGTATTATCATTGGTAGGGACCATACCTGAGAGTGTTGATATGTTGATTTCTTCATATCCTTGAAGTCTTGGCTTCCAGGAACTGCGTATGCTTGATCCACCAATCTTGTCTTCCATCATGATTATGTTCATCATATTTTTAGATTCTTCACAAACCCTTGTCAAATGGGCTAGAAAAACTAACAGTTAGGCTAGGCTAGCCGTTTAAGGTTTTGTTGGGTTTATTAATGCCAACAATAAGCCTTGAAATATAGGAGAACATTGGTGAGCTGAAGAGCTCCTTCAATGAGTTGCAAAAACCCTAATTCTGAAATTTTTGCAGAAAATAGTGAAACCCTAGAAACCCTAGGGCCAAAAAGTCAAAATGCTCCAAAACACAATCTAAATCTTGTTGGAGGTGTCTTGAAGGAGTTCGTACACTCCTATGCACTTTTTAGCCCCGACTTCCAAGTAACAGGTGCTGAAACACCTCAAAAAGGTAGGTCGTAAAGAATTTCTGGAAACCCTAGGAGGGTTGTACGGTTTTGCAGAAGTGATAGGATGACTAGAATTTGCTTTTGCAATGGGTTCTTCAAGACCTATGCTCTGAAACCATGTTGATTTTTCAATAATATAGGCTCAAGCATGAATTTCATTCCATTTTTAGCATTTTACTTGAACCATAGACATTTTCAGTTTCACCATTAACAATTTGTTGTAGCAACCAAGATCACAAGAAGAAATACCATGCACAAGTACACAAGAAGTATCTTGGGAAACCCTTCTCAAAGAGGGAAGAAAACCCATTCAATCCTTTGCTATATTTTTGAAGAGAAATACCTCCCACACCATAAACCTAGCACACAAAAGGGCGCTCACAAAACCCTAGAAGACTAGCACCCAAGAGAGGTGCACACTTTTCTCAAGAACAAGTACTTGATGAAATTTCCAAACTCGCACTTGTGTTATGATTCCGCAATGGGGAATTTACCTTTATTTATATTAGATTGAGACTATCAACAGTAGTGTCTATTGGCACAACAAGGACAACCTCAATAACTCACAATATAATTAATAATTACCATATTAATTATCTTTTACATTAATTATCTTTTACATTAATTATATTTTCCATTAATTATCTTTCACTTTATGGTGGGGTCGACCTGTACCCTTTACATCAAAAATAGGGTTACATGTAAGTCTGACTCTTGTACAATATATCAAGGGATCTCATACACCCACTAGTGCATAGACACTAGGGTCACATCCATATGTGCTCAGCCACAGGGATGTCCACATCTCTATCTCACTGCGATTCACGGGAGAATCACACTCACTAGTGCTCAGCCACTAGGATCACGTTCACTTGTGCTCAGCCACAAGCACGTCCAACTCAATGGTTATCTTTCTCACTGCGTCTCACAAGAGAATCATCTAGATTATCACATCATCTCAACTCTTTTCATAGAGGAGACTAGTACATTGTTTCATCTTCGTCTCAGAGAGAATGACACACCCAACTCATGGGCTTCCCCACACAGGGGCACACAACATTGCATCTCTGTCTTAGAGAGGAACCACACAACCAAATCATGGGCTTCCTCCCCACATAGGGGCACAACGTTCCATCTCCATCTCAAAGAGGAACCACACACCCAACTCATCGGCTCTCCCTCAAGTTGACTCACTCAGTCTGTGTCCTGGAGGATGTCTCACGCAGCTATAATCATCAACACTTGGCACCATGAAGATGAGGACGACCTAGCCTTTGTAGGATTTCTCACCCTACGTCACCCTATTGAAGGGACGTTGGAGGCTTTATTATTGTTATTTAATATGTTTTTGGTCATTTTGGGGGTAGGCCTAGATCTATCCACCTTGTAAATTTAATTTTAGACCCTTATTTTATGGAATTAGTGAGAAAAACTATTTTTTTCCTCTATAAAGAGGAAAATAGTTTTTCATTTTAGATATAACTCATATTCATCACTTATAATGGTTTCTCCTCTCTCTTGAGGAGTTCACTCCACTTTTGTCTCTTGTGCATTTTTGGAGAAGGAGGTGTTATTGTCTCTTGGGTGGATCTTTTGGTTTGAGGAAGCATTTCTTATGGATGAAAGGTGTTTTATAGGGTTTGTATGCAAGACCTCTTGGTTGTAAGTGGATAATATCTCCTTTGATTGAATATTTTGCATGTTATTGCTCAAGGTTATCATTAAAAACCCTAAACCCTAACTTCCCTTTGATGTTTTGCAAGGATATTGGTTGGAGATTGTTTAGACTCCTCTAGATTTCCATCCTTGTAGGGTGACTCCCCTAATTATTGTTGAGACTCCCTTAAGGAATCGTCCCCCCTCCCTTATGATTTTGCAAAAGGTTATTTTGAAAGCATAGAATATCTACAAGGATTGTTGAGACTCCCTTTCTAGACATTCTAGGGAAACATAAATCTAGAGATTGTCGAGACTCCTCTAAAACTTGTTGTCTAGATTTATCCTTGGCCTTTTCCCCTCTTGGATTCACTTTCTCCTTTCACTCCATTACCCAATGATTAAAGGCACTATTCCATTGTGATATGATGAATTAATGTTTTCTACAAGCTTTCTCTAAATGACTCTCTTTATTTCTAGTTGTTTATGTCTAATGCAAGCAATTGATGCCATACCATTGATGAAATAACTTGTTCATCTTGTTGTTGTAATAAATTCTTTGCTACAACCATTAGGGATACAATCCTATTGTCTATAAATCTCTTATAACTCAATAATTAACCATGGAAAATCTTGGGTGATTATTAGATATTAAAGTGCTAGTAAAGAGATAAATTTAGAACTATTTATGTGATGATTTCCATGGTTAAATATTGCTATTGTTATAAAAGTAAGGCTACATCTATTAGGGTTGCATAAATTTTGTTGATAACTCTCACTTTACTTGCTAATTCACCATGGAAGTTGTTGTCTAATTATTGGATATTGATCTATAAGTTAAGGGCTACAACTTGGCATATTCATTTCTTAATTTTAATAGTGATTTATTGTTGTTGAAGTGAAAGTATGCTATAGCCTTTAGGGTTGTTATATATTGTTGATAACATTCATTTTCCAGCCCTTCTAATCATAAAAATAGTTGTTTGAGTATTGGGTATTTATCTACTTATTAAGGGCTTTCATGTAATATCATTACTTGTTGATTTTGACGGTTAATTCTTGTTGATGTTGCAATTATTCAAGATAGAGTGACAACCCCATGGCACCAAAGGATCGATGTCAAGATAGAGTGACAACCCCATGGCACCAAAGGATCGATAAGGATCAAGATTAGGGTGACAGGGAAATAGTTGGACATCATGTTCATCTTCCACTAGGATGGATGGATGCTTGTACTTGGTACTAGTTGGCTACATTGCTTAATTGGTCATATTGTATGGTTTCTTCTCTTGTTTCGAGGACAAAACATGCGAAGGGGGATGGACTGTAGTATACCTAGGAAGGTAATATGGGGTACCTAGGGAGGTACCCAATGGGAGTAATAATAGATATATGACCATGTACATGTAATAGTGCGAACACAATAAAGGTGAGAAGGCTTTCTAGAATGTTCCAACTACTAGAATGTTGCTAGGAGAGAGAGAATGTTATATAAAGAAGTGTAAGCAATGTATTGGAGCATGGTGAGGTATATTGTTATTGTGAAAAGCAAGGATTTCTTGAGGAGTGCCTTCCTTCCATAAGAAATAATATATGGTGCTACCCTACCACAAGGGTTTTAACGATTTCATGTGTTGAATATTTGGTGAATGGTTTGGTTTATTATTATATATTATATATTCAGATCTCAAATTTATTGGGGAACATAACACTCTTTGTGATTTTCCTTCATTTTCATGTTTGAAGCATTTTAAAATTAATAGACCTTGAGAAGCACATTGATAGGGTGGCTAAAATTTATTCTCAAAAATAGCAAAGTTCCTTGCTAACCATATTCCCTAAGCAATAATGATGGGAAGAGATTTATAGTTTTTAACACTTGGGTTTCCACACTACTCTTTAAGGCATACATCCATATTCTTCCCATCCAACACATTCTTGAGGCTATATGAATTTTCAACATCCTTCCACATTGAAGAACCATAAGAACAAAAAATAAGTGTATGAGAGATTAATTCATCACTATCCTTGCATAATGGACACGTGTGCCATCCTTTCCATCCCATTTGCTACATATAATCCCAAGTAGGAACTTTGTGCATACGGACTTGCCACATAAAAACTTTGGATTTTAAAGGACATTTAAACTTCTACACAACTTTGAACCACCATTCCAACTCCTGAACAACATCTTCATCTCTAACAACTTTATAACCCAATTTTGGAGTGTAAATCCTTTTGTTATGATTTCTAAATCAAACCAATTCATCCTCAACATCCTTTATTTTAACATTACTAATATGAAAAACAATAATGAAACACTCCCAAATCAAGCTTTCCTCCCCAACAAAACCGAATATTTTCACAGACATCCATTCTTGTCTACAAATAAAACAATTTTTTGCATCCACCACTTGAGATAAAAAGAACATACCCCTCTCCCTTAGAGCATCAATCATATTTATAAGAAGGCCATTTTTTTCTCCACATCCAACCCAGGGGTCGTCCTCCATTCTGAATCTACTTCCAAAACCAACCTTCCAAACTAACCATTTACCAATTAGAGAAAAAGCCATCACCACAGCCTTCCAAATAACAAAGCAATTGTGATAGGATTTCAATGGAATTATGATATAGTCCTTCACACTCAAGGGATTAAGGTAGTTTTGGAAAACAACCTTTCTTCACAATCCCTTCCCATTAATAATTATTCAAACGCATGTAACAGTAAGGGATTTTTCAAGAGCATGAATGTTTTTTTATTGTGAAACCTCTATATTCTCTTGGAGGAACAATCTTTTTCCAGGAGGCCCAAGTAAAATCTCTCTTATCTTTATCCCCAACCCAAAGTGTTAGCACAAGATTGGTTAAGGTGCCTATATGGATTTTGAGTTTTTCCTAAGTGTTAGCTTCACCCAGTGGTAAAAGGCACTACCTATGGTATGGTCAAGGCACCTAAGTAAAATGGTTTTGTCATCATGGAAGAACACACACTGCTCTGTACATATTCAAGATTGAAAGGCATTGTGTTTTGGCAATGCTACCCAAACCTGTATGCAGACGCAGCGTAAGTAGAACTATGTAAAGACGTTGTGTAATATTTCACAGAGGACAAAAGCTGCATACAAGTGCAACACAGTCAGGCGCTACCTACAGGCGTTGCATAATATTCTGGCAGAAAACGAATTGTGCAGAGTTATTTTACCAGTTTTGAGTCATTCACTTAAAACTTTGATTGTGAGCAATTGAGAAGGTATTTTTAAAAAATGAAGGAGGTTTTTGTTCATAACATTCCAAATAATAAAACCGTCTCTCATTTTTTCAAAATGTGTTATGGTTTTAGAGATATTGGATATATAAGTGGCGCTACCCACTCTGCACAACGACGCTACCTAATTTCCTGTAGCGGTCACGGATTTTGATATTTGCCTTGTTGGGAGGTTGTCACAAGGAGGATTCAAATGTATTCTCAAGGATCATTTAGATGTCAAGGGACACCTTCACCTAATATTTAGCTCCAACAAAGGCCTCATGCAATGAGGTGGAGACATTTTATTAATGACTTCTAACAAATTCCTGAAAATTAGCAGTTTGTTGGATTTTTGTCTCTTTGATTGTTGCCACCTATATCCAAGGCTTAGAATCCAATGGAGGAGATGGGATTTCACCTCCTTAGTTCATTTTTATGCTATTGTCTATTTAAAGAAGGTGATATCTCTTGAAGAAATGGGGGAAGAGACCCGAGAGGTCTGGGTAAAATTTCAAGATCTGTGAGGGAGCTAGATAGGCATGAAAATTATCTGATTTTTAAGTTGCAGACCTGTGCTTCTTTTTTATGTAATAGATCTCAGCTGAAAATGAAGTTATGTATCAGTTTGTTTTCTCTTTTCTATGTAAATCATTTTTCCATCTTTCATCTTCTTGGATATGTGTTGCTGCTATAGGTTATATGTCTACAATTTCTATGCTGAGAGGGTTATTGTATAGGATATGATCTATCCCTTGCCACAGGCTTATCTGAGTTTTGATTCGGTCTGAGAAAGGATTTCTAAAAACTGAGTTTTTCCTCTTGCTCTTACATGCATTGAAGATCTGGATGCTCTTTGATCATTTTCAGTTTTGTTTTTCTTATTTCTTCTTTCCATCTCTTTATAAGCATTTTAACTAATCTTAGCTTTGTTGACCTGATTTGTTGCACATCGAATGTTAGTTCAGGATTATAGTTTATTTTCATGGACTCCATGCCCAATGGCTTCATTGCCTTCTTGATTAATTTAACCACTCTCATAATTTCCTAAAACCCAAGTTATTCAATCAAACATTTTTATTCATGATGTGCTAGGCTTGCACTTGAGCAGTCTAAGAGCAACTTCTAGCGCTAACATTTTTGGCGCCATTGTCGGGGATGGATTTGAGCAGATTGAAAAGCTCCCTGGGAAGAACGACATTGTACAGCTCCAGCTTTAGATGGTGACTAAAGTTGGACACCTTCAAGACTGCACATTCACCATGGTGACTCCATTGTTCAGAATTTGTTGGTGACTCCACTAGGGATGAGGCAAATCAAATGGCTATGAAGGCTATCCTGGCCAGGAGGTTTGTCCCACTCGATTTCTCAGCTATAGAGGATTATACACATACTGTGCCTCTTATTAATGAATGGAAAGATCTGTTGCATAGATTTTATGAACGTAAGGATGACAACCCTGTTAAGCATGTTCATGAATTTCATGCTTTGATGCAGCAGCTTGACATCCATCATGAAGATATATTGATGAAAATGTTCATGTATTCATTGGATGGGGATGCACGTAAATGGTATTTCTCGTTACCCCCTTCCAGTATTTCATCCTTGAAGGATTTCCACAGAGTATTCAATGAACACTGCAAAAGGTTTTATCCCTCTGAAAGTATTTTTCATAACTATTGTGAGGGATATGTAGAATGTGCTCAAGATTTGTTAGATTGCACTATGGGATATAAAGATGAAAACTATTTTATTCACTGTCCAAATGAAGATAGGAATGAACCTCTTTCTCTTTCTTATTCCCGATAAGAAAGTCTTCCAGATATCAGTCATGATTGTACTAATGATTGCATGGGTTCAGTTGCATTATATCTTGTACCTTATGCATATGATGTCTCCGATTCGAAAGAAGAACAGATTGTAGAAGAGGATCTTTCTCTTTTCCTGCAAGAGGTTTCCCATGACATCTTTTCACCTGAGATTGAAGAGAGAGATCGGGGGATTATTCATTTTTCTGTGCAAGACCAAGGAGCCTTGGGCTCACCTATCTTTGATGAATACTCTGATGGAGAAGAGCAGATCCATTTTGTTGATTTGAGGAGTAGCCAACTAAGTTACGATAGTTATGAATCTAATTATGATAAAGAACAGTATTGTGAAGAAATCAGCTATCAGGAAACCGTTGAAGACATTCAACAGTCATCTCTACAAATAAATGATCCCGCATGCACTATATTTGAACATGGATCTGCAGACAACAATAAACAATCTATCATTAGCGGTGAAGTTAGTTTGCAGCTATGTTCAGATTTGCAGGCAGTTGTAGGTAGCAGCCATGATCAACATGAGGATATGTAGAAATCTTCTGATGTTTAGCTAAAACAACAGGAAGAGGTATTCCTTTTCAGTTTTATTGATCTGTTTGTTGATTATCTTGGATCTTTGAGTAGCTTAGATGTCAGAACACTTTTGTCAAATGAAGGTTGGTTGTTCTGTTCTTCTGAATTGCATATTAGTAATCTATAAGTTCTTGCATTCATCATTGTTGTATCAAGGATTTCACCAGCTAATCAGATGCTTGTATGGTTTCATTGGAAGTGCAATCTTACTTGATCAAGAAGCAACACACTTGATTAGAGTAGGAGTAGGAAGAAATAAGCTCATTTTTTAGCATTTCCTTTTTGTCAGTTGTCAGCATTTGTTTTCAGCATACAGTTATATCAATTTCAAATAAGGAACATAGGTGATTTCGAGTACAGAGGTTTTTTGGGACAGAGTTAAATATGGACAAGGCACAGGTCTACAAGTTCTTGGCAGCTTGCGGGGAGCATGCCATCCCCCATGGAGCCTATGTTAGCACAAGATTGGTTAAGATGCCTATATGGATTTTGAGTTTTTTCTAAGTGATAGCTTCACCCAGTGGTAAAAGGAACTACCTATGGTACAGTCAAGGAACCTAATTAAAATGGTTTTGTCATCATGAAAGAACATACACTGCTCTGTACATATTCAAGATTGAAAGGCATTGTGTTTTGGAAATGATACCCAAACCTGTATGCAGATGCAGCATAAGTAGCGCTACGTAAAGGTGTTGCATAATATTTCATAGATGAAAAAATTTGCATATAGGTGCAACACAGCCGGGTGCTACCTATAGGCGTTACGTAATATTCTGGCAGAAAACGAATTGTGCAGAGTTATTTTACTAGTTTTGAGTCATTAACTTAAAACTTTGATTGTGAGCAATTGAGAAGGTATTTTTGAAAACTGAAGGAGGTTTTTGTTCATAACATTCCAAATAAAAAAAACCTCTCTCATTTTTTCAAAATGTGTTATGGTTTGAGAGATATTGGATATATAAGTGGCGTTATCCACTTTGCACAGCGGCACTACCTAATTTCTTGTAGCGGTCACGGATTTTGATATTTGCCTTATTGGGAGGTTGCCACTTGTCAAGGAGGATTCGAATGGATTCTCAAGGATCAGTTAGATGTCAAGGGACACCTGCACCTAATATTTAGCTCCAGCAAAGGCCTCATGCAATGAGGTGGAGACA
>JASDQU010438556.1:13046-32113 GCA_032191745.1 Picea mariana
AGACATTGTACAAGGTTAGAATTTACAATTTTGTCATGGCATTTTTCCATACCTGTTCACCTGAAGCTTCTCCAGACAAGAAGGCTCGGAGTCAATGATGTGGCTCGTGGATGAAAGGTAGCTTGAGAATATCTTTGGTCTCTTGCTCTCTCTGGTTGTGCCTTGAGGGGATGTATGTCCCTCTGCTTCCTGTAGAGTTTGTCGAGACCAAGCTATCATTTTATGTCCTATTGCAATATCTCTGGGCATGTCAATTGGAGCAACTGGATCGGTCGAAACAACTTGATCAACTTGAACAACTGGATCAACTGGAATAATGTATGTCTCCCTCCTAACTATTGAAGGGGGAGAAGGCATTGTCTCACTATCAATTTCCATATGAGATTATCTGGATCTTTGGAAGGTTATCTCTTCTTCAAAAGTAACATCTTTGAATATCTCAATCTATCTCTGACAAGGAATGTAGATCCAATATGCCTTCGAGGATTCACTGTATCCTACAAATGCGCCATTTCTCCCTGAAGGGTCTAGCTTGGATCTCTTCTCTTTAGGTACATGAAAATATACTAGGCACCCAAATATCCTAAAGTGTCCAATCCGAGGCTTCACTCTAGTGAAATCTTCTTCTAGAATAATGTTCTTCAAGATCTGATGAGGACTCATGTTTTGAACATACATTGTTGCCATGCATGCTTCTGCCCATAGATTCATAGGTAGAATATGATCATGTATCATTGCTTTGGTTTCCTCGATGATAGTTTTGTTTTTCCTCTCTGCATCCCCATTTTGTTGAGGGTTGTAAGGAACTGTGAACTCCCTCTTGATCCCTGCTTCAATAAAGAAAATGTTGAAATATTTGGAGATTTATTATCCTTCATTATCTAATCTTAGTACCTTGATCTTTCTTCCGGTCAGGTTCTCAACCTAAGCTTTGAATTCTTGAAATTTTGCAAGGACTCCCTCCTTGTTCTTCAGGAAGTAAATCTAAGTTTTCTGAGAGTGATCATCTATGAAGAGTACATAGTACAAATACCCATTCGAATATGCAGCATTCATTGGCCCACACACATCTGAATGTATCAAGTCCAAGATTTCCTTGGATCTATTTTCACTGCTCAAAAAGGACCCTTTAACATTTTTTCCAAGAGCACAACCTTTGAAAACACCTATATGTTGAATCTATATCTCTGGAAGACATGTTACCATTTTCCCTAGAGCTGGGAGAGCTCTATAATGAATGTACGCAAGTCTTCTATGACATAGCTCACTTACGCTGATATTGTCATGTAACAAGGCTTGAATTGGTCTAATGGTTAATCTGTACAAGTTGTTTTCTCAAACACCAATTACCTTGGCAGAATTTATATGTGAGTATTTGTGCCATGTAAGAACTCTTCCTTCCGAAAAGGTAACCTTGTAGCCTTTGTCTTCCAATGCAGAAATGGAGACAAGGTTCCTCTTCATTCCAGGTACATATAGTACTTCTCTTAGTTGAATTTTCATATCTGAATCTAGTTGGAAGGTATAAGTTCCAACCCCTTTCACATTATATCTGGCATCATCTCCAAGGACAACGTGTAGAGGTGTCTCTTTCTCAACAAAATTTGTTAGGTGATCTCTAAAACCAGTCATGTGTCTGGAGACACCACTGTCAATTAACCAAGTATTATCATTGGTAGGGACCATACCTGAGAGTGTTGATATGTTGATTTATTCGTCTCCTTGAAGTCTTGGCTTCCAGGAACTGAGTATGCTTGATCCACCAATCTTGTCTTCCATCATGATTATGTTCATCATATTTTTAGATTCTTCACAAACCCTTGTCAACTGGGATAGAAAACCTAACGGCTAGGCTAGGCTAGCCATTTTAGGTTTTTTTGGGTTTATTAATGCCAACAATAAGCCTTGAAAGATAGGAGAACATTGGTGAGCTAAAGAGATCCTTCAATGAGTTGCAAAAACCCTAATTCTGAAATTTCTGCAGAAAATAGCGAAACCCTAGGGCCAAAAAATCAAAATGATCGAAAACACAATCTGAATCTTGTTGGAGGTGCGTTGAAGGAGGTCGTACATTCTTATGGATGTTTTAGCCCCAACGTCCAAGTAACAAGTGCTGAAACACCTCAGAAAGGTAGGTCGTAAAGAATTTATGGAAACCCTAGGAGGGTCGTACGGTTTTGCAGAAGTGATAGGATGACTGGAATTTGCTTTTGCAATGGGTTCTTCAAGACCTATGCTCTGAAACCATGTTGATTTTTCAATAAGATAGGCTCAAGCATGAATTTCATTCCATTTTTAGCATTTTACTTGAACCATATACATTTTCAGCTTCACCATTAACAATTTGTTGCAGCAACCAAGATCACAAGAAGAAATACCATGCACAAGTACACAAGAAGTATCCTGGGAAACCCTTCTCAAAGAGGGAAGAAAACCCATTCAATCCTTTGCTATATTTTTGAAGAGAAATACATCCCACACCATAAACCTAGCACACAAAAGGGCGCTCACAAAACCCTAGAAGACTAGCACCCAAGAGAGGTGCACACTTTTCTCAAGAACAAGTACTTGATGAAATTTCCAAACTCGCACTTGTGTTATGATTCCTCAATGGGGAATTTACCTTTATTTATATTAGATTGAGACTATCAATAGTAGTGTCTATTGGCACAACAGGGACAGCCTCAATAACTCACAATATAATTAACAATTACCATATTAATTATCTTTTACATTAATTATCTTTTCCATTAATTATCTTTCACTTTATGGGGGGTAGACCTGTACCCTTTACATCAAAAATAGGGTTACATGTAAGTCTGACTCTTGTACAATATATCAAGGGATCTCATACACCCACCAGTGCTTAGCCACTAGGGTCACATCCATATATGCTCAGCCACAGGGATGTCCACATCTCTATCTCCTGCAATTCACGGGAGAATCACACTCACTAGTGCTCAGCCACTAGGATCACGTTCACTTGTGCTCAGCCACAAGCACGTCCAACTCAACAGATATCTTTCTCACTGCGTCTCACAGGAGAATCATCTAGAGTATCACATTATCTCAACTCTTTTCATAGAGGAGACAAGTACATTGTTTCATCTTCATCTCAGAGAGAACGACACACCCAACTCATGGGCTTCCCCACACAGGGGAACACAACATTGCATCTCCGTCTCAGAGAGGAACCACACACCCAAATCATGGGCTTCCTCCCCACATAGGGGCATAACATTCCATCTCCATCTCAGAGAGGAACCACACACCCATCTCATAGGCACACCCAACTCATGGGCTCTCCCTCAGGTTGACTCACTTAGTTTGTGTCCTGGAGGATGTCTCACACAACTGTAATCATCAACACTTGGCACCATGAAGATGAGAACGACCTAGCCTTTGTAGGATTTCTCACCCTACGTCACCCTATTGAAGGGACGTTGGAGGCTTTATTATTGTTATTTCATATGTTTTGGGTCATTTTGGGGGTAGGCCTAGATCTATCCACCTTGTAAATTTAATTTTAGACCCTTATTTTATGGAATTAGTGAGAAAAACTATTTTTTTTCCTCTATAAAGAGGAAAATCGTTTTTCATTTTAGATATAACTCATATTCATCACTTATAATGGTTTCTCCCCTCTCTTGAGGAGTTCACTCCACTTTTGTCTCTTGTTCATTTTTGGAGAAGGAGGTGTTATTGTCTCTTGGGTGGATCTTTTAGTTTGAGGAAGCATTTCTTATGGATGAAAGATGTTTTATAGGGTTTGTATGCAAGACCTCTTGGTTGAAGTGGATAATATCTCCTTTGATTGAATATTTTGCATGCTATTTCTCAAGGTTATCATTAAAAACCCTAAACCCTAACTTCCCTTTGATGTTTTGCAAGGATATTGGTTGGAGATTGTTGAGACTCCTCTAGATTTCCATCCTTGTAGGGTGACTCCCCTAATTATTGTTGAGACTCCCTTAAGGAATCGTCCCCCCTCCCTTATGATCTTGCAAAAGGTTATTTTGAAAGCATAGAATATCTACAAGGATTGTTGAGACTCCCTTGCTAGACATTCTAGGGAAACATAAATCTAGAGATTATCAAGACTCCTCTAAATCTTGTTGTCTAGATTTATCCTTGGCCTTTTCCCCTCTTGGATTCACTTTCTCCTTTGACTCCATTACCCAATTATTAAAGGCACTATTCCATTGTGATATGATGAATTAATGTTTTCTACAAGCTTTCTCTAAATGACTCTATGTATTTATAGTTGTTTATGTCTAATGCAAGCAATTGATGCCATAACATTGATGAAATAACTTGTTCATCTTGTTGTTGTAATAACTTCTTTGCTACAACCATTAGGGATACAATCCTAATGTCAACAAATCTCTTATAACTCAATAATTAACCATGGAAAATCTTGGGTGATGATTAGATATTAAAGTGCTAGTAAAGGGATAAATTTAGAACTATTTATGTGATGATTTCCATGGTTAAATATTGCTATTGTTATAAAAGCAAAGCTCCATCTATTAGGGTTGCATAAATTTTGTTGATAACTCTCACTTTACTTGCTAATTCACCATGGAAGTTGTTGTCTAATGATTAGATATTGATCTATAAGTTAAGGGCTACAACTTGGCATATTCATTTCTTAATTTTAACAGTGATTTCTTGTTGTTGTAGTGAAAGTATGCTATAGCCTTTAGGGTTGTTATATTTTGTTGATAACATTCATTTTCCAGCCCTTCTAGTCATAAAAATAGGTGTTTGAGTATTGGGTATTTATCTACTTATTAAGGGATTTCATGTAATATCATTACTTGTTGATTTTGACGGTTAATTCTTGTTGATGTTGCAATTATTCATAGCTGGTATACATTGTTTGTTTGCTGCAATTTTACAACATAAGTCTTATTCCTTTGATAAAGTAGTGTCTTGCGGCTTGAATAGTGCATTTTAGACATAGAAATCATTGTTTTTTATCATTAGATTGATATATATACTCGTGTCGGTGATTTCTTGTCCAATACTAACCATACAACATCTTCTCCCAAGCCCTATCTTGATCTTATATGTGACCTTCAAAGGGAAACTTGAACCTTACCTTGTTGGAAACCTTTTTTCCCTTGGGGTTACCAAGAAGCCTCACGTGTGTTGGATTCATCCATCACTAAAACGAAGGGAGTGTTTATCTGAGGTGACAATGGGTAGACACTCCCAATTGTGTCACCTTTGTGCCACTTGTGAAGGATTTGCAGAAGTGACATATTGTGTGATAACAGAACCAATTGCTAAAGTTGTTGTATATCACCATCCACACCACATAGAGAAACAAAAACCATCAAGGTAGGGGCATGAGCATCGACATACTTTTTATGGACCAACATGGTACCATAAAGGAAACAAATCAAGAGGTGCTTGGAGGAATATCAGCACTACAGGTCGAAGTCAAGATAGAGTGACAACCCCATGGCACCAAAGGATCGATAAGGATCAAGATTAGGGTGACAGGGAAATAGTTGGACATCATGTTCATCTTCCACTAGGATGGATGGATGCTTGTACTTGGTACTATTTGGCTACATTGCTTAATTGGTCATATTGTATGGTTTCTTCTCTTGTTTCGAGGACAAAACATGCGAAGGGGGATGGAATGTAGTATACCTAGGAAGGTAATATGGGGTACCTAGGGAGGTACCCAGTGGGAGTAATAATAGATATATGACCATGTACATGTAATAGTGTGAACACAATAAAGGTGAGAAGGCTTTCTAGAATGTTCCAACTACTAGAATGTTCCTAGGAGAGAGAGAATGTTATATAAAGAAGTGTAAGCAATGTATTGGAGCATGGTGAGGTATATTGTTATTGTGAAAAGCAAGGATTTATTGAGGAGTGCCTTCCTTCCATAAGGAATAATATATGGTGCTACCCTACCACAAGGGTTTTAACGATTTCATGTGTTGAATATTTGGTGAATGGTTTGATTTATTATTATATATTATATATTCAGATCTCAAATTTATTGGGGAACATAACACTCTTTGTGATTTTCCTTCCTTTTCATGTTTGAAGAATTTTAAAATTAATAGACCTTGAGAAGCACATTGATAGGGTGGCTAAAATTTATTCTCAAAAATAGCAAAGTTCCTTTCTAACCATATTCCCTAAGAAATAATGATGGGAAGAGATTTATAGTTTTTAACACTTGGGTTTCCACACTGCTCTTTAAGGCATACATCCATATTCTTCCCATCCAACACATTCCTAAGGCTAGATGAATTTTCAACATCCTTCCACATTGAAGAACCATAAGAACAAAAAATAAGTGTATGAGAGATTAATTCATCACTATCCTTGCATAATGGACATGTGTGCCATCCTTTCCATCACATTTGCTACATATAATCCCAAGTAGTAACTTTGTGCATATGGACTTGCCACATAAAAACTTTGGATTTTAAAGGACATTTAAACTTCTACACAACTTTGAACCACCATTCCAACTCCTGAACAACATCTTCATCTCTAACAACTTTATAACCCAATTTTGGAGTGTAAATCCTTTTGTTATGATTTCTAAATCAAACCAATTCATCCTCAGCATCCTTTATTTTAACATTACTAATATGAAAAACAATAATGAAACCCTCCCAAATCAAGCTTTCCTCCCCAACAAAACTGAATATTTTCACAGACATCCATTCTTGTCTACAAATAAAATAATTTTTTGCATCCACCACTTGAGATAAAAAGAACATACCCCTCCCTTAGAGCATCAATCATATTTATAAGAAGGCCATTTTTTTCTCCACATCCAACCCATAGGTCATCCTCCATTCTAAATCTACTTCCAGAACCAACCTTCCAAACTAACCATTTACCAATTAGAGAAAAAGCCATCACCACAGCCTTCCAAATAACAAAGCAATTGTGATAGGATTTCAATGGAGTTCTGATATATTCCTTCACACTCAAGGGATTAAGGTAGTTTTGGAAAACAACCTTTTTTCACAATCCCTCCCCATTAATAATTATTCAAACGCATTTAACAGTAAGGGATTTTGCAAAAGCATGAATGTTTTTTTATCATGAAACCTCTATATTCTCTTGGAAGAACAATCTTTTTCCAGGAGGCCCAAGTAAAATCTCTCTTATCTTTATCCCCAACCCAAACTGTTAGCACAAGATTTGTTAAGGTGCCTATATGGATTTTGATTTTTTGCTAAGTGCTAGCTTCACCCAGTGTTAAAAGGCACTACCTATGGTATGGTCAAGGCACCTAAGTAAAATGGTTTTGTCATAATGGAAGAACACACACTGCTTTGTACATATTCAAGATTGAAAGGCGCTGCGTTTTGGCAATGCTACCCAAACCTGTATGAAAACGCAGTGTAAGTAGCACTATGTAAAGGTGTTGTGTAATATTTCACAGAGGACAGAAGCTTCATACAGGTGCAACACAGTCAGGCGCTACCTACAGGTGCTACATGATATTCTGGCAGAAAATGAATTGTGCAGAGTTATTTTACCAGTTTTGAGTCATTCACTTAAAACTTTGATTGTGAGAAATTGAAAAGGTATTTTTGAAATATGAAGGAGGTTTGTGTTCATAACATTCCAAATAACAAAAACCTCTCTCATTTTTTCAAAATGTGTTATGGTTTGAGAGATATTGGATATAGAAGTGGCACTACCCACTCTGCACAGCGGCACTACCTAATTTCCTGTAGCAGTCACGGATTTTGATATTCACCTTGTTGGGACGTTGCCACATGTCAAGGAGGATTCAAATGGATTCTCAAGGATCATTTAGATGTCAAGGGACACCTTCACCTAATATTTATCTCCAGCAAAGGCTTCATGCAATGAGGTGGAGATATTTTATTAATGACTTCCAACAAATTCCTGAAAATTAGCAATTTGTTGGATTTTTGTCTCTTTAATTGTTGCCACCTATATCCAAGGCTTAGAATCCAATGGAGGAGATGGGATTTCACCTCCTTAGTTCATTTTTATGCTATTGTCTATTTAAAGAAGGTGATATCTCTTGAAGAAAGGGGGGAAGAGACTCGAGAGGTCTGGGTAAAATTTCAAGATCTGTGAGGGAGCTAGATAGGCATGAAAATTATCTGATTTTTAAGTTGCAGACCTGTGCTTCTTTTTTATGTAATAGACCTCAGCTGAAAATGAAGTTATGTATCAGTTTGTTTTCTCTTTTCTGTGTAAATTATTTTTCCATCTTTCATCTTCTTGGATATGTGTTGTTGGTATAGGTTATATGTCTGCAATTTATGTGCTGAGAGGGTTATTGTATAGGATATGCTCTATCCCTTGCCACAGACTTATCTGAGTTTTGATTCGGTCTTAGAAAGGATTTATGAAAACTGATTTTTTCCTCTTTCTCTTACATGCATTGAAGATCTGGATGCTCTTTGATCATTTTCAGTTTTGTTTTTCTTATTTCTTCTTTCCATCTCTTTATAAGCATTTTAACTGATCTTAGCTTTGTTGACCTTATTTGTTGCACATAGAATGTTAGTTCAGGATTATATTTTATTTTCATGGAATCCATGCCCAATGGCTTCATTGCCTTCTTGATTAATTTAATCACTCTCATAATTTCCTAAAACCCAAGGTATTCAATCAAACATTTTTATTCATGATGTGCTAGGCTTGCACTTGAGCAGTCTAAGAGCAACTTCTAGCGCTAACATTTTTGGCGCCGTTGTTGGGGACGAATTTGAGCAGATTGAAAAGCTCCCTGGGAAGAACGACACTGTACAGCTCCAGCTTTAGATGGTGACTGAATTTGGACACCTTCAAGACTGCACAATCACCATGGTGACTCCATTGTTCAGAATTTGTTGGTGACTCCACTGGGGATGAGGCAAATCAAATGGCTATGAAAGTTATTCTGTCCAGGAGGTTTGCCCCACTCGATTTCTCAGCTATAGAGGATTATCCACATACTGTGTCTCTTATTGATGAATGGAAAGATCTGTTGTGTAGATTTTATGAAGGTAAGGATGACAGCCCTGTTGAGCATGTTCATGAATTTCATGCTTTGATGCAGCAGCTTGACATCCATAATGAAGATATATTGATGAAAATGTTCATGTATTCATTGGATGGGGATGCACGTAAATGGTATTTCTCATTACCCCCTTCTAGCATTTCATCCTTGAAGGATTTCCACAGAGTATTCAATGAACACTGCAAAAGCTTTTATCCCTCTGAAAGTATTTGTCATAACTATTGTGAGGGATATGTAGAATGTGCTCAAGATTTGTTAGATTGCACTATAGAATATAAATATGAAAACTATTTTATTCACTGTCCAAATGAAGATAGGAATGAACCTCTTTCTCTTTCTTATTCCCAAGAAGAAAGTCTTCCAGATATCAGTCATGATTGTACTAATGATTGCATGGGTTCAGTTGCATTATATCTTGTACCTTATGCATCTGATGTCTCCGATTCGAAAGAAGAACCAATTGTAGAAGAGGATCTTTCTCTTTTCCTGCAAGAGGTTTCCCATAACATCTTTTCACCTGAGATTGAAGAGAGAGATCGGTGGATTATTCGTTTTTCTGTGCAAGACCAAGGAGCCCTGGGCTCACCTATCTTTGATGAATACTCTGATGGAGAAGAGCAGATCCATTTTGTTGATTTGAGGAGCGGCCAACTGAGTTATGACAGTTATGAATCTGATTCTAATAAAGAACATTATTGTGAAGAAATCAGCTATCAGGAAACCGCTGAAGACATTCAACAGTCATCTCTACAAATCAATGATCCTGCATGCACTATATTTGAACCTAGATCTGCAGACAACAATAAACAATCTATCATCAGCAGTGAATTTAGTCTACAGCTATGTTTAGATTTGCAGGCAGTTGTAGGTAGCAACCATGATCAGCATGAAGATATGCAGAAATCTTCTGCTTTTTAGCTAGAACAGCAAGAAGAGGTATTCCTTTTCAGTTTTATTGATTTGTTTGTTGATTATCTTGGATCTTTGAGTAGCTTAGATGTCAGAACACTTTTTTCAAATGAAGGTCGGTTGTTCTATTCTTCTGAATTGCATATCAGTAATCTATGGGTTCCTGCATTCATCATTGTTGTATCAAGGATTTCACCAGCTAATCAGATGCTTGTATGGTTTCATTGGAAGCATGATCTTACTTGATCAAGAAGCAACACACTTGATTATAGTAGGAGTAGGAAGAAATAAGCTCATTTTTTAGCATTTCCTTTTTGTCAGTTTTCAGCATTTTTTTTCAACATACAGTCATATCAGTTTCAAATAAGGAACATAGATGCTTTCGAGTACAAAGGTTTTCTGGGACAGAGTTAAATATGGACAAGGCACAGGTCTACAAGTTCTTGGCAGCTCGCGAGGAGCATGCCATCCCCCATGGAGCCTATGTTAGCACAAGATTGGTTAAGGTGCCTATATGGATTTTGAGTTTTTTCTAAGTGCTAGCTTCACCCAGTGGTAAAAGGCACTACCTATGGTACGGTCAAGGAACCTAAGTAAAATGGTTTTGTCATCATGGAAGAACACACACTGCTCTGTACATATTCAAGATTGAAAGGCGTTGCGTTTTGGAAATGCTACCCAAACCTGTATGCAGACGCAACATAAGTAGCACTATGTAAAGGTGTTGCATAATATTTCACAGATGACAAAATTTGCATACAGGTGCAACACATTCGGGTGCTACCTATAGGCGTTGCGTAATATTTTGGCAGAAAACGAATTGTGCAGAGTTATTTTACTAGTTTTGAGTCATTAACTTAAAACTTTGATTGTGAGCAATTGAGAAGGTATTTTTGAAAACTGAAATATGTTTTTGTTCATAACATTCCAAATAAAAAAAAACTCTCTTGGTTTTTCAAAATGTGTTATGGTTTGAGAGATATTGGATATAGAAGTGGCACTACCCACTCTGCACAGCGGCACTACCTAATTTCTTGTAGCGGTCGCGGATTTTGATCTTTGCCTTGTTGGGAGGTTGCCACTTGTCAAGGAGGATTTGAATGGCTTCTCAAGGATCAGTTAGATGTCAAGGGACACCTTCACCTAATATTTAGCTCCAGCAAAGGCCTCATGCAATGAGGTGGAGACATTTTATTAATGACTTCCAACAAATTCCTAAAAATTAGCAGTTTGTTGGATTTTTGTCTCTTTGATTGTTGCCACCTATCTCCAAGGCTTAGAATCCAATGGAGGAGATGGGATTCGACCTCCTTAGTTCATTTGGATGCTATTATCTATTTAAAGAAGGTGAGATCTCTTGAAGAAAGGGGGGAAAGAGACCCGAGAGGTCTAGGTAAAATTTCAAGATCTGTGAGGGAGCTAGATAGGCATGAAAATTCTCTGATTTTTAAGTTGCAGACATGTGCTGCTTTTTTTTATGTAATAGACCTCAGCTGATAATGAAATTATGTATCAGTTTTTTTTCTCTTTTCTGTGTAAATCATTTTTCCATCTTTCATCTTCTTGGATATGTGTTGTTGTTATAGGTTATATGTCTGTAATTTCTATGTTGAGAGGGTTATTGTATAAGATATGCTCTATCCATTGCCACAGGCTTGTCTGAGTTTTGATTCGGTCTTAGAAAGGATTTCTGAAAACTGAGTTTTTCCTCTTGTTGTTACATGCATTGAAGATCTGAATGCTCTTTGATCATTTTTAGTTTTTTTTTTCTTATTTCTTCTTTCCATCTCTTTATAAGCATTTTAACTGATCTTAGCTTTATTGACTTGATTTGTTGCACATAGAATGTTAGATTAGGATTACAGTTTCTTTTCATGGACTCCATGCCCAATGGCTTCATTGCCTTCTTGATTAATTTAACCACTCTCATAATTTCATAAAATCCAATTTATTCAATCAAACATTTTTATTCATGATGTGATAGGCTTGCACTTGAGCAGTCCAAGAGCAACTTCTAGCGCTAACACAAAGGAACCTAAAATTGATTTTTCTAATATATTCCAAAACACCATTAGGAATAAAGGATAAGCATACCCAATATATAGGATATATTTCACCAAGACAAGTCCACCACCACCGCCCCGCCCCCCGCCCCCCCTTGGATAGCCACTTGTTGCACTAATTAGAAATTCTTCTTTCAACCTTAGATATCATCCAACCCCAATCTCTCTCTTTGTGTAATCATTGGGATTAAGATAAAATTCCAAGTACTTTACACCTTAACACAAATCCATATGACTATAAGGAAGCATATATAAAAAAAAATGGGTTTTTCCCTCATCATTAATCCCTAGGAATGATCCAGGTGGATATTGGTGGCCACCCACATGTTCGATATTCCAATTGGCTCATCTAGACAATTTTTAGTTCAACACGTTTCTCTGTAATGGGGAAATTTCTTTATAAATGTGGGTTCTACACTTACAAGACTATCCTAAAGCCCTACACACCATCCAGGTGGATATCAGTGGCCGCCCATCTATTCCACCCATATCATGTCAGTACATCTTTTTGTACTTCCAGGGCTGTTTTGGGGCTCTAAATAGCGTTTTCTTGGCTTGTCATAGTCAAACTATGGACGGAGTTAGAGTTTGATGGCATAATGCATAGTCCTCGAAAATACCTTTCCAAAGGGCTATCACGCGCCTAAAATGGAGATCGTATGCAAAAGTTACAACCCAAAAAAATAAATGTACTAACTTACTTAAATGGGGCCCGCATGACTTTCGTTGTTCCATCTCTTAGGGTTAGGTTTTTGGATGTCTATGGTTTTGGCATTCATGTTTATCATAAAAAGGCCTTCAGAGCCTCATTGTAATCACCTTATTTTGAATGAGCATAGCCATCACATCTCTTCTCGGAGATAAAGTTGCCACCATTCTAGCGAGTCTTGCACTCTGTATTTTTACAGTCTCTTTACAATTATTTCATTAATAGAAATCATGTATTGTTGTATTTCTCTGTTTTTGGAAATTTTCATGAGTATTTCATTATAATATCTCTGCTTTCATTTCATTCCGAAAATAATTTGGATCAAGGAAGGAGATTGGATACTTTCCCACATCGATCACCATCCCAGTAGCTAAACAATAGAGATTTGAAATCTCCCTAAGATTTAATTAACCATTGCATTAATCATCATGAAAAATAAGTATATCATCTACAAATAATAACTGAGATACAAATAAAGTGGACCCCATCCTTATTCATTTGAAATCCCCCAATTGTTTAGCCTCTAAAATATCTCTATTGAGTCCTTCAACCACAAGTATAAATAATAAAGGAGATAATGGACATCCCTATCTTAGCCCGTGACCAGACTTTAAAAACTTAGAGGCAAAACCATTGATCAAAACAACAAAAGAAATTAAATATACACAACTCATAACCCAATTGACAAATTGTAAATTGAAACCCATATGGATAAGAATTAGAAGAAGATATAACTAGTTGACCTTGTCATATGCTTTGTTTGGATCCACTTTGATCACCATAGCTAGCATCTTTTTGATTGAGTGAAAATTTTCTCGAGCCACACACATGTTGGAAACAAGCCAACGAATTTCCTCATGCATTCACATGCACATGCACATGCATGCAACTATGTTAATGTGCATGCATGCAATCTATTTATGAACTGCTCGTGTAACTATGTGATATATTCATGATCAATTTGTATAACTGAGTGATAGATGTTATATATGTGAGCATACCCATAGAGGTCGAGTACAATGTGAGTGCAATTTTGTGCAAAGAGCAGAGAGCAGAGTGTGTGAGGAGAGGATGATTGTATTCCTATGAAGGCTATTGTAATTCTCCCTTGAATAATAAGAATATTGATAATAATTGCCCATGATTTTTTCCTTTATTGGGTTTCTACATAAATCATTGTGTCAAGTGTATGATTGATGTGCTTGGTTTAATGCGTGTTTGATATTGCTTATTTTATGTATTGTTATCTTCTATGTTTTTATTTCGTTGCCTAACAAGTGGTATCAAAGCTTAGAGTTGAAGGAGCATTGAGCGAAGGAGAAGAGAATCTGGTCGCTAGATCAAAGAGTCGAGCCAAGCCGAGTTGAGTGAAGTGGACGAGTTTTATTACACTATCACAGTTTGTCTGTGTAGCAAAGTGCGACATCATCGCAGGCTGTAGACTGATCAAGTGTGAGGATTTCTAATCGTCGCAGGTGGCCCTCATTAAAGGTGTGACGATCTTGAAGTATAAGATTATTTTTTCTCTCTCTCTTATAAAGAGGCTCAGTTTTATAAGCAGCGGTTTTTTGGAGTTTTTCTGCTAATGGCAAAAGAGTCGAGTTCCAAGTTTGAGGTGGAAAAGTTCAGTGGTAAGAATAGCTTTGCACTATGGAAGCTCAAGATGTGAGATCTGCTTGTGCAACAAGGATTGCAAAAGGCCTTGGCTGGAAAGTCAAAGAAATTGGCAAGCATGGAAAATGAGGACTGGGAGGATATGGATGCAAGAGCCCTCAGTACTATTCATTTGTGTCTGGCATAAGAGGTGTTGTTTAACATCATTGAAGAGACGACAACAGCATGTTTGTGGACCAAACTGGAGAGTTTGTATATGAAAAAGAACTTATCAAACAAAATCTTCTTGAAGAGGCGGTTGTCCAGCTTGTGAATAAAAGAAGGTACGAAAATTATTGATCACTTGAATGTATTCAATACTCTGATTTTTCAATTAACTAATATGGAAGTAAAGTTTGAAGATGAGGACAAGGAGGTTATGCTACTGTGTTCGTTGCCTGAGTCTTGGGATCATCTGGTCACAACTGTGTGATTTAACACAACAGATGCCATTGATTATGACATTGTTGTGGGAGATTTGTAGTCTGAGGAGATAAGGAAAACATCCAGTAAAGAAACCTCAACAACAAAAGCAATGTTGGTCAGAGGTTGATTTACAAAAAGAGGGCAAAGTCGGAGGGGTACATCAAGGTCCAAGTCAAGAGGCAAGAAGAGTAAGCAGAAATGTTGGTTCTGTGGAAAATCTGGGCATCTCAAGAAGGATTGCTAGAAAAGACAGAATACATCCAAGGAGGACTCTATTAGCACGAGAATTCTCATCTAGAAGAGGCCTAACTATCAGAGTTTTGGATTTTTGCTAATGTGTTAACTCCCTCAATGGTAAAGTGCACAACCTACTATACTGCCAAGACACCTAAACACAATGGGTTCGACATTATAAAATACCACCAGCTACTCTTCACATGTTCAAGATTGGAGGAGCTTCTTTTTGACATTGCTACCTAAACATGCAACACAGTCGTGGCGCTACCTAATATTTTTGGCAGAAAACGAATTATGCAGAATTATTTTATCAGTTTTTAGTCACTAACTTGAAACTTGAATTATGAACAATTGAAAATGTATTTTTGAAAAATGGAGGAGGTTTTTGTTCTTAACATTCCAAATAAAAAAAACCTCTCTCAGTTTTTCAAAATGTGCTTTGTTTTGAGAGATATTGGATATAGAAGTAGGTGTTGCGTACTAATTTCCTGTAGTGGTCATGGTTTTGATATTCGCCTTGATGGGAGGTTGCCACATGTCAAGGAGAGATAGAATGACTTCTCAAGGATCAGTTAGATGTCAAGGGACACCTACACCTAATATTTAGCTCCAACAAAGGCCTCATGCAATGAGGTGGATACATTTCATTAATGACTTCCAACAAATTCCTAAAAATTAGCAGTTTGTTGGATTTTTGTTTCTTTGATTGTTGCCACCTATCTTCAAGGCTTGGAATCCAATGGAGGAGACAGGATTTGACCTCCTTAGTTCATTTGGATTCTATTGTCTATTTAAAGAAGGAAATATCTCTTGGAGAGGTGTTGGGGGATGAGCCAAGAGAGGCTATAGAGAGTAGGAGTAGGCAGTTTTTCCTGTGTGTTCATTTTGTAAGCCTGTGGGCATTTTATGATTAGCATTTCTGCCATTAGAGATTCATGAGAATTTCTTATCATACTTTGTGGTCTTTGTTATCATTTTATCTTGTCTTCTTTCTTGAATGATATTTACATATTTTGAAGATAAAAAGTTGCCTTTGGTTAATGAATTCATGAGCTGCAAAGGATTTGTGGTAATTGCTTGTTAATCACAGTTTATTGTTCAAGCACTCTTCAATCTATATTACAGAAAGGATCTCTGTTATGTGGTTATTCTTCTCTTTGTTTACCTTCTATTCTTCTATCCATCTTTGCATAATCCTTTTGTCTGGTAGGCAGCTTGATTGTCTTTAATCTATAGGATGTTATGACTCCATGCCCAATGGAATGTATTTGCAGCAATTTGATGCCCTCCTTTTTACTCTTCTCTTGTTGATCCACCTAAGCAAACTATTTTAATTCATTTACATTTCTATGTTACCAAGCTTACTCTCATTTGCAGTCTGGGAGTGACTCTTGGATTGATAACAGACTCCACAAAAGAATCAAAGGAAGCTAATGTAGCAGAAACAAGTTTAGGTTACAATTCAGGTATGGTTGATGAGGTATTGTCTACTTGTGATGTTTCACATCAACATGAGCATTGGTTGTTAGATTCTGGTGCGTCCAGCCAGATGTGTCTTCATAGAAATTGGTTCTCAACTTACCAATATATTGATGATGGTGTTGTTTTTATGGGAAATGATTTTTCATGTAAAATTGTTGGAATTGGTAGCGTCTGGATTAAAATGCACGATGGTTCTATAAGAACATTAACAGATGTAAGGCATTTCCCTGAACTAAGAAAGAACTTGATATCTTTGGGAGTTCTAGATTCTATTGGTTACAAGTGTACAACTCAAGGTGGAGTACTAAAGGTGTCCAAAGGCATCTTAGTAAGCATGAAGGCAAAGAGGTTCGAGAAGCTTTATCAGCTCGAAGGAAGGACATAGGTAAATCAAGTAGTGGTAGCATCTGAAGATGCAAGTGACTCTGTTCGTTTATGGCATCAGTGTTTGGGTCATATGAGTGAGAAAGGGCTTAAGGTATTGGTTGATCGTAAGTCACTTCCAAGTTTGAAGTTTCTGAATTTGATCTTATACAAGTATTGTGTTTTTGGAAAACAGTGTAGACATAATTTTAAAGCAGGAAGGCATATAAGCAAAGGTATCCTTGATTACATTCATTCATATGTTTGGGGACCATCCCCTATAGTTTCTCTTGGAGGATCATCATATTTTGTGACATTTATAGATGATTACTCCAAGAAGGTTTGGGTCTATTTACTTAAAAGAAAAGTTGATGTATTTAATAATTTTAAGAAATTTAGAGCTTTGGTTGAAAAGAGCATTGACGGGTCAATCAAGTGTTTAAGGACAGATAATGGAGGTGACTTCACACCTGTGGAATTTGAGAACTATTGCAAGGAAGTTGGGATCGAAAGACCTAAGACCATGGTTTATACTCCTCGACAGAATGGTGTTGTTGAACATATGAATAGGACTCTTCTAGAGAGAGCAAGGAGCATGCTCAGTAATGCCAAGATGCAGCAGAAATTGTGGGCATAAGTAGTTATTACAACATGCTATCTGGTAAATCGGTCATCATCAATTGCAATAAATTGTAAGATTCCAAAAGAGGTATGGACAGGTCATTCTTGTGATTTTTCAAATCTGATAATATTTGGTTTTGATGCTTATGCTCTTATTTCTAAAGATCGGTGTTCTAAGTTAGAACCTAGATCAAAGAAATATGTCTTTGTTGGTTATGGTGATAGAGTTAAGGGGTACATACTGTGGGATCCTACTTCCCACAAACTCATCATAAGCGGAGATGTAGTATTTGATGAATCCTCGCTCTTCAAATTAGAATTTGTATATGTTGAAGTGAGACAAGAACAAGTAGCGCAAGTTCAACAAATTCAATTGGAAACTCAACCATCTTCAGAAAGGCAGGAACATGAAAAAGTTCCAAGATAAGAAGATGAAGATGTAGATGAAGAAAATATCTAGGAAACTAAGGATATGCCTCAACCATCTCTAAGGAGATCTTTACGGGTTAGGAATCCTCCTATAAGGTATGATGATTATGTTTCATCTATGGCTTTAGTTTTTATTGATGGAAAGCCTAGTTGTTTTCAGGAAATAATTAAGGTATCTGAAAGTGCTCAGTGGAAGAAAGCTATGAAAGAAGAAATGGATGCCTTAGAAAGAAATAAAACATGGGACCTGGTAGAAATTCCAAAGGACGGGAAGGTTGTTGGTTGCAAGTGGGTCTACAAACTGAAAAAGGGTGTTGATGATAAATTCGAAAGGTATAAAGAAAGATTGGTAGCCAAAGGGTATTCTCAAAAGGAAGGTATTGATTTTCATGAGATCTTTTCACCAATTGTGAAGCTTGTTTCAATTCGTGTTATGTTACCACTAATTGCTTTACTTGATCTTGAGTTAGAGCAGCTAGATGTTAAAACAACGTTTCTACATGTTGATTTTTAATGACAAAATCAGAAATATTTCATTCACACATTTCGTCAAACACTTAACAACCTAGAGATAATTGTCTTCTTAAATTTCAGAAATGCATACCCACATTCAGAAATTTCCATAAGCAGAAATACACATTGTTAAGAAAAATATGCAGCGGAAATACACAATGGACATCAACCCATAACTCACAAAAATTTAGGCAAATGCCAGGGAAAACCCCAATGTGGGGAAACCCAACGAGAGAGAGGGAGAGAGATTTATTATTCATCTTCAGGAAAGTACATATCAGCAGCAAAACAACATTTCCAGCCAAGGAAAATACCTCACAGCACCAAATCTGTCCCACATAAATCTGCCTCATTTTCTGTGCCAATATCGTACCGTTGTCCTACCTCTTTCGTACCTCATTTTCCGTGCCCACGGTCCACTATATGGACTGTTTCGTATGGCCCAAAAACAACCATCGAAAATCTGAAAATTGTCTCAAAAATCGTGCCAAAAATTACCTCGATTTCTGTGCCAAATATGTACGGTTGTACGGACTATACAGATCTGTACAGTACAGCCTCCCACAGCAGAAAAAAAAAATCGACCAAAAATCACAAAAAAAAATTCTCGGGAATCGTGCCCACT